>JAJOZX010005979.1:0-298099 GCA_023014485.1 Bathynomus jamesi
GTAACTGGGACGGAAAAATAAATCTAACCTTCTGTTTACAGAGGAAGTTCTGCAAATCTCCCGTCCTAGTACTCGCGGGGATTCTCCCAACCACCAGATTTTCCAACTGCAAGAGGAAAGGAGAAACTCCCTGGTAGGTGACGGCAACAACAAACTAAGGAGAAGCAGAGAATCCTCTTCTAAGGACCTCTTCAAGTTAGAAACACATGCGAGTAACTTGAACGACAGCAAAAGCTTAGATTCACTGGGAGCGCTCAGGGCACACGTTAACAGCCATCCGGGAAGAGAGGTTTGTACAAACATTATATACGAGATTATTATTAATAATATGCATGAAGTTCATGCTCCTCTGCGTAATCGCAAAACGAAAATTCCGTGAAAACTACGAAAAATATCAGTTTATAAAAACCAAAACTAAATTAAACCAGAGAAATTCACAATATAAAGTAATTTTATTAATGATTACTATCAAGAACAATGTCCATCTTCCTCTTGGTTTGAAGATAAAACTTTCACCTAATTCCAAGTGAATTTTGTTTTTTTTGTTTATTACAGGCCAGAGAAAGAGAGAGAAAGAAATCCCAAGAGTTTAATAGTTTCCAGTTTCCCGATGATCTTGCGAGAGGAGATGGAATGATTTTAAGAAATGGGTTATCAACTAACCAAAATATTCTTTTAAATGGTTCAGCGTTTATACCGAATGGTGCTCTACTCGCTTCTCCAAATCGAATAATAGAAGGAGGACAACGCCCTCATGTGAATGGTTTTGAAGAAGATATCGAAGACGACATAACCAAAATGGCTGCCCAAAGAGACCAGCAGAGAGGAAGTAAGAGATACATTCGTGGAATGATGGCTCCCGTCACTAGTAAAGACGTAAGTAAATGGTAACCAGTGGCGTATTAAGGTGTGGGCCAGGGGGGGGCCAGGCCCCAGTGCTCAGCTGTTTTAGGGACCGATGTTTATAATGATATCAATGATAAATTTGGGATGCTCAACAATATATCTCAACTAACTTCAGAGGAAGCATCAAAAGCAACAAAAAATCTGGCTAGTCCATTATCCAAATGATTTTGAGGACAACTTACCATTTGAGATTCAGCATTTTGTACCGTTTGTCAAACAAAACGCTTTAGCTGACACTCGTCCATTAGGAGTACTACAGGAAATTCACAAATTGAGGGCTGTTTTCCCAAATGCTTTCATTGCTTATCGCATTTATTTGTGTTTGATGATGTCAAATGCAACTGCGGAGCGTTCTTTTTCTCATTTGAGCATGATTATAAATGCTAAACGCCAAATGCTAACCTAAAAGAAATTGCAAAGTCTGGTCATTGTTATGCATAGAAAAGAATATTTTGCAGAATTTAAATACTGAGCTTGTGATTGGAAAATTTAGTGATATGAAGCAGCTCAAAAAACTTTTGTATACTGGTGGTGGTGATTTTGTGACCAACTTTGGTAGATTAGTAGTGGACTTGTAGTTGTAATTGGTTTGGTGTAATTGTAGCAGCTTAGTATTTGTATAAAACTTGCATTATATGATTTAGAAATAAATGGTTTTATTAATTTACATAACTAAGATTTGTCTTGTTGAGGGACCCCAAGAATATTTTGGCTCCAGGACCCAAAAATCCTTAATACGGCACTGATGGTAACTACTACTGAATTTGGGATTTAAATAAGTAAATTATAGAGTCAAAGTTAACTTTTATTTCTTTTCATTCTTACAGGATGACAGTCGTAAACTAAACACGGCTCGTCGATTAAGTATGATGAAACAGAGAAGCGAATCCATGTTGGACTTAAGTGAAGAAAATTCTCGAGCATATTCCGATGCAGAGCAAGGAAAATCTTTTCCAGATGGGATTTCAGCAGACTCCATTAATGTTCACAAATTGAAGAGCGGAGGAGAGAATAAAGGACCTAGAAAACGTCGTCCATCCGGAACCTTTCTCGAAGATTTTGGTTCTAGGGACATTATGGCGCAGTCCATAATGAGGCAAACCCTAAGAGGATCAAAACAGAATATATTTGATAATAATTTAAGTAATAACGAATCCTTTAACGGGATAGGATTGGGGACGAATAGTCCGAGTGACTTCACGGTTTTCCACTCTGACAATAAAATTAATTCTCTCTCTGAAAGGAATTCTGGTAACAGGCGAACATCTTGTTCCGGTGAGATCCCAAATACCCACGATGATGTCCAGATTCTGAACTTGCAAGGATTCATGGATTCTGCTTTGAGAGGCCAGACTGCAGGACCCAGTAGAAATGAACATAAACACAAATCACGAAGGAGGCAAATAAGGCGTTTAGAGGAAGTAAATACCTTTGACGCATCCAAGAAAGGAAGTAGATCTCGTCAAAAGAAGAAATCAAAATCAATTAAAGGAAATTCGATGGGAGTGGACGACAACGATGAAGTTGTTCTTAAAGACATAGACGATATGGATGAAAAAATGGCAAGTTTAGTGGTTGGACCAAAACAGCCTTTTAAAGATTCGATTGGACGACCAATTACTTTAGAAGAAGCGATTCAACTCAGGCAAATTTTAACTGGAAGTCCATCCTCAGCGCTTCCCAAAGAATGGCTAGACCAAAATTTTATTCAAAATAAAAACCCAAATCTCTCTTACGGTCTTGTACAAAAGAAAGTGAGTAATCGTTTGTATGAGGCAAAAAAGGTTATATTACATATACAGGGTGTTTGAAAACTTTCTGTACAAATTGTAATGGGGGATAGGCAACACCAAGACAAACCCTTTTCGTCTATAAGTGTATGTCCACTGACGTCACATTCGGCGCGAGAGGGCGCCGCTGCAATTGGCTAAAAGGTGAAGTGGCTAGACTCGCGCTTGCCGCGGGCATTCTTAAATCGGACGTAGTACGCGTAACATGTTTATTTAAAGCGGCGTGTTTATTTAAAGAAGGTGCTGAAAGTTGGGACCGGTAGCATCAATGCATGCCCGACAGCGTCGAAGCATTGACCGACGTACACGTCGAAAGATTCCCGGAACAGTTCCAGCGGCGACAGCGATTCTTGCTACGATGTCTTCTTCTGAGTAAATGGGAGTCTCGTACACGAGGTTCTTCATGTGTCCCCACAGGAAGAAATCGAGGCATGTTAAATAGGGCGATCTCGGTGGCCAGGCTACGGGCCCACCCCGGCCTATCCATCGGTCCCCAAAAGTGGCGTTCAGATGATCCCGCACATCGTTGCTAGAGTGTGCTGGGGCCCCGTTGCGTTGAAACCACATTCGTCTACGAATAGCCACGGGAACATCTTCCAGCAGTTCCGGCAACGTTTCTTCAAGAAATATCCGATAAACCCGCCCGTCGAGTCGGGCAGGCAGCAGGTACGGCCCAATCAACTTGCCATGGACGATACCCGCCCAAACATTGACGGCGAACCGTTCTTGATGAGCATGCACCCGTGTAGCATGTGGATTTGCGTGTGCCCACACGTGAGAATTGTGCATGTTAAACACACCCTCACGTGTGAAACAGGCCTCATCTGAGAACAGCACATAAGCCGGAAAATTAGGCTGCACCGCTGTCTGGGGCAGAAACCAGCGTGCGAATTCCACACGAAGAGGGTAATCCCGAGGTTGTAATGCCTGGACTCTGACGATGAAACGGATGTAACTGCTGCTCGTGCAACACTCCAGACCAGGTCGTGGTTCACACCGAGGATACGTGCAACACCTCGCGTGCTTGCGCTTGGATTGTCCTCAAATCGCCGTAGGATTTCTTCTTCCATGTCAGGAGGGCGCACGTTTCTCTCCCGACCAGTGTCATGCATGTTTGCATGGAATGTTCCAGTTTCTCGCAGTCGCCGATGCAAATGCGCAAACGTTTGGTGGTTTGGCACACGTCTGTTTGGGAAGCGCTGTCGGTACAACCTCATAGCAGCTCTTCCGTTTCCATTGGCAGCCCCATACACCATATGCATGTCAGCCATCTCAGCAGTCGTGAAGCGCTCCATGTTACGCGTACTACGTCCGATTTAAGAATGCCCGCGGCAAGCGCGAGTCTAGCCCACTTCACCTTTTAGCCAATTGCAGCGGCGCCCTCTCACGCCGAATGGTGACGTCAGCGGACATACACTTATAGACGAAAAGGGTTTGTCTTGGCGTTGCCTATCCCCCATTACAATTTGTACAGAAAGTTTTCAAACACCCTGTAGTGTGTTAAATATACTGCAAGCTTTATACAGTATAATTCAAACCATTGCTTAATCACCTTAAGGCTTAATGCAAATGTTCTAAAAGCTTTTACTTTTTTCACAGGAGGTCCTTGTGGCGTTTTAGCATCCATCCAAGCTCATATGATAAAAAGTCTCGTTTTTGGTTCACGTCTCTCGCCTACTACGAGTCCTGCCAGCCCACTCCGCCCATCTACCCGTGAATGGGCGTGGGCACTTTCCATAGGTTTAACCGAAATTCTCTGGAGGATGAGCGATACTCAGAAAGTCATCCTCGCGCTGTTAGTACTTTGGATTTTGGGGTGGGTGGGGGGGTGGGGGGGGGGGGGGTGAACAAATATTTAGGATCGACCCGTGTTCGAACCCTTTGCAGCATCCCGCTTTATTTGAACAGCTTGGTGCGAGCTGCACGGGAATCGAATTAACCTCCACACCACAACTGTTACGAATTACTGCAATGTAACTTTACTTAGGAATCGATACTTTTAAAATCTTTCAATTCTGAGAAAAACAATGATACACTTTCGCCCTTTTCGTTAATCCTTTGATCTCACTTTTTTTTTTTCTTGCTTCCCTTTTGCAGTCCTGGTTCGTTGTCTTCTCATTTCGATTACGGAATCGGGCGCTATTTTCCAGACGGCTTGACGGAAACTTTGGCGTTGCACGAATTCACGTCCGAAGAGTCTCTCTTTTCGGCAATTGAAAGTCACTTGCAGGTGTTTACGAGCAACGCGACATCTGGATGCGTTTTGCTACTTTACTCAGCGTTACTTACAAGAGGACTCGAGACGTATGTTTAATGCTTCTTCAGAAGAGGGAAAAAAATAATAGGTTCAGTAGAAGTATTTAGGAAGTTTGGGGTTATTTAACCTCTTTCGTAACATCCAGTCATATGGCGAAGGGTACCTACAGCTTTACGCGAGATCCGAACCACTGTATCCCACCGAAGGAAGACAGAAGTACGGTCATCGCTAAAATTTGAAGACCTAGTTGAAACTAACACAAGTCCTCTACCATGTATTAGGCTACTCTGGCAGGGGTAGATACAGTAGGAGTTAATGAATACTATTTTTGATAACTTGTACAAAGCACGTTTCCAGATTAGAATAATTTAAAAAAAAAAAGCTTTCTAGTTTTACATTTATGAGATTAAAGTAAAGGTTCAGAATTTTTAAACTATTATTATTAATATAAGAGTTCACTTTTGTTTATGGAACTGCTATTAAAATTTTACTTATAAAATATACAAAACAAAAAGTCTTCATTGCGAATCATTCACAATCCATAGCTACTTCACCTAACATACAAGTACAATCTTACGTACACTGAACTTAATACAAAAATAAGGTAAACATAGCCACTTAACCTAGCATACTGTTTGATTAATTATATGACAATTTTAGGCATATTGTTATTACACGAGACATCTTAATTTGCATATATAATCTCTGCTACATTACAAAAATAAGGTATTGTAAACCAGCAGTTGTCTGAACAAAGACTGCCATATAGGTGAGAGATACATAGTATCTGAAGAGACATTGTACAATAACACAGCTGTTTTGGACCCTAATAATGAAATTATATGAAGGTAATTCAATAAGTGTCCGCACTTTTTATTTTCACATCTGATAGATTATAAACACATCACTTCTCAACATAGTCTCCCTGTTTCTCAACACACTTAGTCCAGCGATCTACAAGCTTCCTAATGCCATCATAAAAGAATGTTTTTGGCTGTGTGCGTAGCCAGTCATGCACCGCCTCCTTCAGGTCATCATCGCCTTGGAATCGCTGACACCTCAAAGCGTCTTTTAGTGGTCCAAACAGGTAAAAATCCGAAGGTGCCAGGTCTGGACTGTAGGCTGGATGGTCGAGAACTTCAAATTTAAATTCTTGAAGGCATTTTCTAGTCTGTGTAGTGGTATGAGGGCGCGCATTGTCGTGTAACAGAATAACACCTTCCGACAATCTCCTCTCCGTTTTGTGCGAATTGCTTGCTTTAACTCATTCCGAAGCATGTCAGAATACGATGCACTTGTTACTGTAGTTCCACGCTCTAGATAATGTTCAAGGATAGTGCCTCGTGTATCCCAAAACAGTGTTAGCATAACTTTACCTGCTGACGGCTGCGCTTTGAACTTCCTTGCAACGGGAGATGTTGGATACTTCCATTGCATGCTCTGTCGTTTGCTTTCTGGTTCATAGTGATGGATCCAGGTTTCATCTCCAGTGATAATGCGCTCCAAAAAGTTTTCACCTTCATTATGATACCGCGCCAAAAGACGAGAGCAGACGTCCATACCTGGATCCATCACTATGAACCAGAAAGCAAACGACAGAGCATGCAATGGAAGCATCCAACATCTCCCGTTGCAAGGAAGTTCAAAGCGCAGCCGTCAGCAGGTAAAGTTATGCTAACACTGTTTTGGGATACACGAGGCCCTATCCTTGAACATTATCTAGAGCGTGGAACTACAGTAACAAGTGCATCGTATTCTGACATGCTTCGGAATGAGTTAAAGCAAGCAATTCGAACAAAACGGAGAGGAGATTGTCGGAAGGTGTTATTCTGTTACACGACAATGCGCGCCCTCATACCACTACACAGGCTAGAAAATGCCTTCAAGAATTTAAATTTGAAGTTCTCGACCATCCAGCCTACAGTCCAGACCTAGCACCTTCGGATTTTTACCTGTTTGGACCACTAAAAGACGCTTTGAGGTGTCAGCGATTCCAAGGCGATGATGACCTGAAGGAGGCGGTGCATGACTGGCTACGCACACAGCCAAAAACATTCTTTTATGATGGCATTAGGAAGCTTGTAGATCGCTGGACTAAGTGTGTTGAGAAATAGGGAGACTATGTTGAGAAGTGATGTGTTTATAATCTATCAGATGTGAAAATAAAATTGTGAAAATAAAAAGTGCGGATACTTATTGAATTACCCTCTTAAATATTCTTCCGGATTAACATTTGGTTGGTAGGTAGGTTACGCGTAGTAAACATAAAACTGGCACTGCACCATTTTGGTTCCCTACATAGCATACGAAAAATATTATAAGCAATAGTTTATTCATAGCAGTTTTTGTATAGTTCCACCACAGATGGGATGTATACAATACATTACAGTAAGTTCTAAGAAGATAAGTTTTAACTGATTCTGAACACATACCAAATTTCCTTACTACCATGTTACCCTGTACAAGTGTACATACAGCTTTTTATGTTGCCTCTCGATATCAAGTTCATCTCGCAGCTCGTGAGTAATTACATAACCTAAGTATTTACGTGTGTCTTTGACAGGTATACCATCAAATATCATGAACATTTAGACATTATAAGTGGTCTCCATATAAAGTCCCTTATCTTGCTTGTCTGTGTAATGTGGTGTTTCATTGAGAGTGAAACAGCTATTCTATGTCACACTTTGGAGCGTAAGTTATAGGCTACTAGGCTACGTAAATAGAATATTAAAAACATTTGGCGATTTAACATATACTTTTGTTGATCGAATTTGTTTTGACAAAAGTCAGTTTGCACGTTTGTTTGTTTTTTTCTTTTAAGGGTGTCTGTCGACATGGATAACGGTGGAGGGTTTTTGATCAACGCGCACGGTTATGCCTCCCAGGAGGTGGTCAATCTTCTGCTTACAGGACAGGTATGGAAACAGTTGCACAAGTTTTTAGTTCAGTCCTCCCTGACTGAAAGCAAACTGTAGATAGACTGTCCGAAAACAGTTCTGAATAGTTCCCTATTCATAATAATTTTGACTCGACATGGCTCTCGCCTTGTACAAGGTCTGTACTTCCCTTCAGAATGCTTCGTTAGTGAAATTGACTCAGTGAATCGGAGAACTAGATAACTATTGTTAGTTTACCTTAGCAGGTACCATTCACGGTCATTTTCAAGACAGTTTTATTTTAACTAACACTGCTAGTAGTTCAGTTAACAACTATTATAGGAATAGTTATTCAGAAGCGCTGAATGTACGAATAAATAACGGAGGCATAATTATCATTTAATTTGTGTTCATATTTTCACAAATGGGGATAAAAACTTAGTTTTATCATTACACTGCGAAATGAAAAGGATTTTAACATTTGAAAAACGTAATACCTTGAATCATGAAAAAGGAAAACATACATCATAAAAAAAAAACTAGTAGTGCCATTATTAAAATCTTTCATAAATTTTCTACTCTCTCCGGAGTAAAAAATATTTCAGTCTGTTTTGTGTATGGAAATAGAATTAATGGGAAAAAAAGTAATTTATTACAAAAGAGGTTTCTGCTGCCCACTGACACTGGGATTCTAGTTTGTATTTAGCTGACGAAGATACCATAATTACCATTATGGTGTAATCATAATCATTTAGGAGAGAGAGAAATTGGAACAACACTCAGGCCAACTAATGCGGCCCATTGCGCTAATTCCTGGATTATTATTATTACACTGCCCAACACCAATTTTTCTGATTTAATTCTAACACCTGTTTTTAGGTAACTTTGGTGTGCTGATTTCAAAAATCACCTTAGTTTTTGCCTATCACGTCAGGTTTTCGAGCAAGCAAATACGGATATTTTGGAGATATCGCATTTTGGCAGGGTTATGCCCAATTTTTTTTCTTTTCAAAAAATAAATTTACATACTCAGAATCAGCATGGAAAAGTAAACAATTTTGCAGGGAGTGAACTTTAATATACAATGGTAATATTGACACACAGTGATTAAAAGTGTTTAAATAAGCAAAAAATGAATCCATGATCATGACGTCATGCTCACACCTGGGGAAATCACAGATACCCAAGATTTTAATATGTTGTACATGACCTTTAGATTTAATGCACAGATTTGCGTATTCCAGATAAAATTTTAACAGCAAAACAGCTGTTAACAGGTCTCAAAAATCATCAATTTTGATAAGCGCCCTTCATGGATCACCCAAAATAGGCAAATTGCATTGCACGAAAACCTGATGTGATGGACAAAATCTAAGGTGATTTTTGAAATCAGCACATCAATATTATCCAGAAACAGGTCTTAGAATTAAATCAGCAGCAAAATTATTTTTTTGTTGGGCAGTGTTATTAACCAGCACCAACAGGAGTCGAACCCCTGACTTCAGTGTCTTCACTTCATTAATACGTGATTTTATCTACAATATTTTGGGGGAACTTTATAGGCTACGACGAACACATTCGATGGGGACCAAACGTTGGGCGACGAAGGGATCTCCAATGACAAAACTTACTCAATCGATTCGGCAATGGAAAACTTCGAAAACAAACGAAGAGGTAGCGAAGCAGGAGAAAATAAGCTGGTGCTGAGAGGCATCCGAAAGCGCTCTGAAATAGGCCTCCTCTCTCTCTTTGAGCATTACGGAAGTTGCGAAGTTGGAAGTTATTTGAAAAGTCCAGAGTATCCTGTTTGGGTGGTATGCAGTGAAAGTCATTATAGCGTCGCCTTCGCTAGGGATCAATACATAGCCAGGGACGACCTTCATCAGGACCCGTTTGATATCTACTACTACGACGGTCTTGCCCTTCAGGAGGACGAGATTAGGCTCACTATCGGTAAGGAAGAAAGTTTAAATTATTTTGCTCGGTCATTCCATCTTAAAATGTAATCATAGCCTACTTATGTCTAGTCTGCCCACGATCGCATTTATAACTGAAATAAATTCCTACAAAAAATTATGAAGAAAAAGTTAAGCCAGTGAGATTTCAACATTCACTTAAAGTTCACGAGCCACTTAGATTTGAAATGTAGCTTCACACATTTGTCTCGCTGTCTTTGGATGTGAATCTAAAAATTTTGATGGCAGTGTTTTGTAAATTTACTGACCGACTAGCTTTCCTCGACTTAAACGTGTACGAAACTTTGTACAAGCGTGGTCAAACTAGATCTAGGTAGGCTTTAGTTTAACTAATTTCACCAAGTTTAAATCCTGTACTATGATTCCATCGCTTATTCGGTTTCTTTGATTGTCCAAAGACTCTAGCGTTGATAAGTATTACTTCAAATACCCTGCAGCCTTTTTAAGGTTACATCATGAAAAAAACACGCATGATGTAAATATAGTGCTGTACTCTTAACAGACTGACTAAAGCCGCTTGTTTGTAACGAAGTTGCATCTCCATTTTCCATTCTTCCTAAAGGCAGAGAGTACAAGCTCACCTTTCCAGAAGGAATAGTGGCAGAGAGACTTGCCACGTTGAGTCTATTCAGTAGTTATACTAGGGACCCGCAGATGGTTCGGATCCCACGTAAAGCCGCGAGTCCCCTCCGTCGAACGATCTTTCCCGTCACAAAGGAAATTAAACAACCCCAGACATCACCAACTCTATTGTATAAACATCCTTTATTGTATACCCGAGATTCAAAGGGGATGGGTCGGTATTTCCTTGACTAACAAAACGTAAGAAATAAAAGCAAGTACCTCTCTATACAACCTACAAATTACTTTAGCCGAACGAAGAAATCAAATTTAATTGAGAGGTATTTCCAATTATTATAAAAGCAAATCTTTAAGAAAATATTTTCGTTTCCAGATTCTCGAAATGAGCCACTAAAATCGGGATTAGTTCCTCCCCTGGAACTCTGTCTCAGGACAAAATGGCCGAAAGCTCATATCTCCTGGAACGGAACGGATCCAATTCTCTAATTCTTCAGTCTCATCAGAAAATAATTGCAATTTATTTATAAAAATGTAACAAAGTTCATAATAATTGGTAAAAATAGAGGTTTTGAAACATCATTTTAGAAGCTTTAAAAGACTGCAAAAAACCCGAGTCGCCTGAAAATGGATTTAAATTTCACCGAAACGAAATGCGGGTACGGGTAAGGTTTACCAGAGCAATAGTCTACGATTACGGGTAAGCCTATTTCGACTGTGGGTATTCAGAAGGTATTACGGGCGGTTTGAATGGTATAATGCGTAAAGTTTGAGATGCGGGGGGGGGGGGGGGGGTAGATTTACAAGAATTGCAGGCCTTCATTTTTTAAGTATTAAACAAGAGAGCTTTTTTTTTATGTAGGTAATTGTAATATATACTAATATTTTTAATGGATATACTGATCATATTTTAACATCTCCACCAGGATTCGAACCCAGCTCCTCTTGAGTAGAAGGTGAGGGCGATTTAAATGAAATCGTGTCACTGCCTCCACTAAAGAGGGATGGGGGGGGGGGGGGTAATACAGAAAGTACTTCTGGAAGCGAAAGCATTAGGTGTTCCTTCGGGTGAAATATTCGCCAAATTGTACAAACCTCTACTAGACTAGACCATATTCTTGAGATTTTCCATGAAGGGGCATTTGAGTAGAAGTTGGTATCCAATATTTTTAGACTAAGTGAAGGGTGCTGAATCTAGAAAAACAGGATACCAAGCTGAAATTTTGTTTTTTCATGTTGAAAATTGAATAAGAAAATGACCCCGAAAATAGCTTAAATTCGAATATAGTAGTGTTTAGAACAAGTAATAAAATCAGTCTTAGTACTGAATATCCTTAACAATATGAGGTATAAGGTATCCCAATATGTAAAGGCAGTTTCAATAATAATTGCTTTATTATGAAACAGTGTAACTGGCGTCGCCTCTGCGAAATGGAATGCGTGCTGGAAAGGAGGAGCGAATGCTGTGCGCTGATTGGCCGTAGGAATGCTGTGAAATGTCAGGTGCAGAGAAATTGTGTTGGAATTACAGTTGGTTTTTTGAGGTGTAGGAGCGACATGTTTGATGTATTTGATAGTGGATTATTGTTAAATGTGTGTGAATGATATTTGCCCCTAGTATGCGATTAATTATTCTCTTATCATCATTCTCAGAATACTGCACGTATTCTTAATATTATAATTTAAATAAATATAATTTAATAAATATTATGTAGCAAACATGCACAACCTACCAGCGGTCGTGCTAGCAGAATTTCAGCAAGGAAACTTTGTAGTAAAACGATCAAAACGTAAATTCAACTAGGTGGACGTAGATGAAGCTCAAGAGTGACTAAATGGAACTGGAAAAAAGAGGTGGCGGAATTGTTGGCATCACAAACACCAACTCTGCACTAAATCGATGGGCATTGTCATACAATCTGAGGTCGCATATTGCTGCCGATACACGGGAAATGTTTGGAATCTACCCTAAGGATATAATCAGCCACAACGAATCAAAACCAGCAAAACAACGTCGAGACAATGCAGACGAACAACGGATGCTTGCCATTCTCCAGCGTTTCGAGGTATTCATTTTTGACGTACAGCCAACAGTTCAAAACACTGCCACAAAAGATCTTGCAAATGACAACATACAAGAGTCGTTACTTCAAGCCAAAGAACTTGGGGAAACAACAACTGAACACATTTTTGAATGATAGACTTAGAGTTCATTCAGGGACACAGGCACCTCATTCGATATATGATACTATAAAGAAAAACCAACCCCAAACATTTAGAAACATTTATGTCGTAGTACAATACATCACGGAAAAGAATAAGAAAATTGTGCTCGAAGCAGATCAACATTTTCTGCAACGTCTTGCGACCTCATATGCAGCTGGACGTACAGTGGACTTAGAAAATATTTTGAAACATGAACTTTTACCTGTTCCTCTTGCTTTGGCAGAAATGAATGGCAATTTGAGAACAGGAAACAAAGCAATGCTGGCCGAAATTTTTACTTCAGACATTGAGTGTCCCGACACACTAGATCTCAACAACAGCTCTGCATGTCTACTGATAGATGGACAAGCCCGTGCGCTTTCGATTGGAAAGCCAGACGGTGCCAAGACGTTTGGAGATTTAGCCGATATATTCAAAAGTCAATCATCCAGTCAGGAATGGCATATGAACGTATAGATGTCATTTTTGACAGATACCAAGAAGAATCTATAAAAGCAGGAACACGCAACAGAGGTACGAAGACTACTCGACCAATCCGACGCGTAATTAATGGCCGAGGTGTGCCGCTACCAAAATCATGGATGAATTTCATTGCCTTACCAGAAAACAAGGCAAATCTGGTTCACTTTCTCTCTGAGGAACTTCTGTTATATGTTCCGAGAGACAAGGAGATAATAGTTGCAGGCGGTTTCGAAGATGAGCAGGATGTTAGGTCTTCTCGTGGCACAACAAATCTGAACCCCATACGAGCGGCACATGAGGAAGCAGATACCCGGCTTGTTCTGCATGCGATCAACTGTCATTTTGACATCGTGGTGTCTGCAAGAGAGACAGATGTCCTTTTACTCTTGGTGTCACATTTTGCAAAAATACATTGTAACAATCTTTGGGTGATGGCCGGAACATCCAAAAGGAGGAAGTACATCCCTGTCCGTGCAGTCTATGATAACCTTCCACCAAATTCACTGGAATCTCCTCTTCCATTTCATGCCCTGACAGGGTGTGACACCACATCCCATATTTCCGGGCACACAAAGCAGACAGCATGGAAAGTATTTCTGCAGCATCACCAGCTTCTGCTTGGGAGTAGGAAATTTAACACCAAATCAACTGAAGTCAGCAGAAACGTTCATGTGCAGAATTTATGGTGTTGAGTGTTCATGCCGCACGCAAAATTATGTTTGAAAAATCCTGCAAACCAGAACTTATGCCCCCCATAAGTGATTCCTGTAAATATCATATACAGCGTGTGCATTATCAGTGTACACTTTGGAAAAATGCTCACCGCCCATTTCCACAACTTCCCGAAGTCACTGAGATGGGATGGAGACGAGACAATTCGGGATTGCGGCCCATACTGATGACACTTGATCCGATCCCTGAAGCTTGTGTTGAGCTTGCGTCTTGCTCTTGTCTTGCTAGGTGTCGAACCATGCGTTGCAAATGCAGCAAAACTAAAGTTCCATGTACTGCAGCTTGTGGATGTAGGAAGGCAACTGGGCAGGATGGCTGTCTTAACGACAGGACAAAGTAACAGTGCTTCTCAATCTACTTAAGTTTACAATGGTTTTGTGCAATATATGTAGCATGTTGTACTTTTAAATATAATTTTCGGTATATATCCCAGTCATTTTATTGTTTCTATAGACCACAGTCATAAATCATGTGTCTAGACAAAACCAAAGCACAAAACCTGTCCACTTGTAATTGCTCGCTTTCTATCTCCTGCCCCCAACTACGTCACTGTAATAAAAACATTACATTATGTTAGTGGGCCAACTTTTTCCTTAGCAAAGATAGAATGCTGATATTTACAGAATAGTTTCCACGTGATCCAGTGATGAAAAATGCCAATTTTCGTCAAAATCCGTTAATTATTGACGAAAGTGTAAAAGAAACGCATAGCGCCATTTTACAAAGAATCGACTTTAACGGCCATTATGTTTTTAGCTATTTTGAAGGTAAAAAACTAAAAATATAGCTTGGTATCCTATTTCATCATTAAGAGGACCCTTGAATTAGGTCAAAAACACTAGTCACCAGCTTCTACTCAAAAATGCCCCTACAATTTTTTACAGGCCACTTTTCGTGAAAATGGTCTAGTCTATACCTTGTCATAACGTAATAGACAGCGCCCTCATTTTCTACTCAAGAGGTGTTGGGTTCGAATCTTGGTGGGGGGCATTTTTGCACTATGCAAAATCGTGGGTGTTCATGCACGATATTCCATACACTATATATATATATATATATATATATATATATATATATATATATATATATATATATAGTGAATCAGAAGTCTTGCCTCATAGGATAATATACTGTATATTTAAGTATGGAGTATATTTATTTTGCATTTCCTTACAGACAACGTACAGTTCACAATTTTTATTTGTAACATGTCCAAAGTGTGTTCCTTGCATGTGACGGCAGTGCTGTGTGGGAGATTGTAAGCCGCAATACACTCATTCAGTAATAATCTCCCTAATAATATTCTACCATTAGAAATTAAATTCAATATAAAATTCAAAATCAAAGGAAATATCAATATAAAATTCGCAAACGTACTAAAATATATATTTTCCTATAAGGTAGGACTTTTGACTCACCCTGTATGTATACTAAACGTGGTTTATTATTAGGGTGAAGAATAGATAATGACTAATTAATTTGTTAAGATAAACTGAACATTTGCGCTCGTACTATCGCTTACTGAAGCAAGATAGAGTGGGATACATTGGACACACTTTTACCTTATGGCCCAGTGTATATCCCACTGTATCCCAACTTTGGGGGCTACCGTCATGCTACATTGGGTCTGGGTAGTAGTTGAATGGGTGACGTTCTCTATGTCCAGATGTAGAGACTCGAGGTTCGGATTCCACGTGAAGCTGTCGGTCCCCTCTCTACGTCACAGGACCTCCGCTATTACCAAGAAAGTTAAACAACTAAAAACGAGCAGAGCCATACTTTGGTAAAAGTGTACATCATGCATCTGGCATTTCGGTTCTAGCAAAATCAAGGACTCATCCATCGAATGTCCATACAATCTTCCGCCATGCTTTAGTTTTTAATAAAGCGAAACACTGCATAATAAATGCCTATTTTTATATCCTGGCAGTATTTATAAGATTAAAATATACAAGAGTTAAGTCTGTGCATTAGAGAATACTATTCTTATATATAAAAGAGTATACAAGAGTATATACAGTAACACTGTAGGTATCAACAAAACTAATGTATATAATGAGTGAAGTTTGTATATAATGAATTCAGGAGAAAGCATATATAAACGCTAAATATTTAAACCAATTGATTATATATATATATATATATAATAAACAATTTTTATTCAGCAACATTTGGATACAGCACGAAATCACAGTCATCACGTGTCTATATTTGTAATGCAAGAATAGTATTTTATCAAGTAATATCACGAATATAGTTAGATTATGCATGCACGCATTTATCAGGCATACTTTGGTCAAGCATTAGACCAGAAGTTCAGTATGGTATGTTATAATATAACTAATATGTAAATTAATTTTATATGCGTGTATTTAAGCAACATTATATTTACGAACCAGTAATTCCATATCCCGTCATATGCAAGTAATAAATGCGTGTCTTTTTTTTGTCTCATGCATGGCTACAGTATTTCTGACAAGTGCGCGCGCAGGTCCAGTGGAGTTGTTTTTTAATTTTTTGCGTTTTTATTATTGAATACAGATGTAAACAGCGATTAAAATTGCTATAATGGTCGTTTTTTCATTCTTTTAATATTTTTTCCACTTTACATAAGCATTTATAGGGTGGGAAAAAAAAAAAAAAAAAAAAAAAAACGAACTTTGGTTGTAAAATCCAAAGTTATGGTCATATTTCAATATTTTTCTCATACCCCATAACTAAGTAAATTTCCTATACGGTGAGCGGATTTCAAAGAAAACTAATGAAAATTACGGATTTATTGAACATTTCTTTATGCCACTGAAATTCTCCATTTACACTACGACTGCATTGTTGGGCCGGGGGGGGGGGGGGGGGGGGGGGGACCTTTTAAATCATAGAACCATGAAATTTTAGTATTTAATACTAGGTAATTTTATGGTTTGTATGCCATCTTTTAGCATTTTAGCTGAGAAATTGGATTTATGGCGAATATTCCAGAAAAATCTTGCTAATCATAATTTCAAATTGATAATTAAAGCGATTTTAATTAACGTAAGCAACTGCAGGAGGTTTGGACAAGCTTCAAGAAAATCGATAAAACAGAATATCAAAAGAATACCAGGTAGCGGTATTACATTTGGCCACAAAACAAGCCTGATTTAAATCCTGTCGATTACGGCCTTTGGGAAAATTTGTCACAGAATTTATCGGGTCAAAGTAAGAAATGTCGCTCATTTACGACAGCTTCTGGAAAAATGGGATGAGTTACCACAAGAACAAATCAATAAAGCCATAGACGAGTTCCGTCCTAGACTAAAAAAGGTTGTAGAAGTTCGCGGTAAACATATCGAGCAGTTTTTTTAACATCAAGGTAGCACCATATGAGAGTACTTTGAAACCTTTTATCTACACATACAATACAGTAGAGTAAATGGAGAATTTCCAGTGGCAAAGAAATATTCAATAAATCTGTAATTTTCATTAGTTTTCTTTGAAATCCGCTCACCGTATAGGAAATTTACTTAGTTGTGGGGTGTGAAAAAAAAATTGAAATCTGACCATAACTTTGGATTTTACAGCCAAAGTTCGAGGTCTCCCTTTTTTTTTTTTTTTTTTTTTGCCCACCCGATTATTATATTATGCAAATTATATTAGTAAGCAATTGACAAATACATATATATTTATGACAAAATATATATTTAAAGATATATTTAATTATATTTTCCCTTGATAAGTTAAAAATTAGAATATTTTAATTAAAAATTCACCAGTTTGTAAAGTTGTAACATACCAAATGGATGGTACAGATTTCATAGCACAGTCACCTATTGTGCCAATAGTAAGGTCTTTGGTATGGTGGTCAAGAAATAACTAAAGTAACCCTAATTAAGTTTTACTTAAAAGGAATGTACTGTATACTTTCAAATTAACGGTTAAAGTCCTTGTACTGTACACTGAGGACTTCAGAAACGCCCAAATTAGGATGAGCGAGTCGGCAAAAGCTGTGGATGAATTTTTAATTACAGTAACAAGCGGGTTCCTGATTATGATTAACATAATTAGACTATGGAGGAGGTATTTTAAAGAGAGTTTATAATTATTTTAAAAAGGAATGAATGTAGACATTTTATATCAAACATCTGTAACATTAATGTGCGTAAAACACTTACTTCATTAGAACAAATTGCTATGAATTCCCTTGGCTCAATCAGTTAAGGATTAATCAGCGAGGAGGGCCAGAAACTGAGGCAACCTTCAAGCCAAACTAATGGTGCCCATTGCGCTAACTCCTGGATTATTATTATTATATTATCATTATCATCACCATCGGGAACCGAATCCCCGACCTCTGTTTTCATTTTGTTTATAGGGAAACTTATGCACTGAGCTACGGCGCTGGCTCAGTTAGGTATTAGTGTGTGAAGGTATGGGGTTCGACGATTCTTGCCACCTCCTCGGATTGAGTTGGACCGGCCACAGACTCTGCTAATGTCCAGGCGACTCAGGCGACTCGTGCCCATCCACCATCCGTATTGGAAAATTTAAAATTGGACGTCCCCGTTTAAAACATCCGAAATCCTTTGAAAGTGCTAAAATGTCGATGAAAAAGATATGAAAAGGGGGACACACGAATCAATAAAAATCCAACATTCTTCAAGTTTCCTTAAAGAAAAGTACACAGTAAATTACAAACTAAACTAGTACGAACAGAATACCGAGAGAAAAAAAATGTATTTCAGCTTGAATATGAGAACTATACGATATAAAATTGTTCCATACCGAAGGATTATAAAGTTTTGCTGTTGAGATAATCGCATTCTTTCTGTACCAAATTAAGAGATTCTAAAGTGTCCAATTAATTATCGTTGTAAGACGAACTGCCTTTTTACAGAGATCATCCAGTTTGCTTTAATCTATTGTTTGAATTTGGACATAAACACTGGTGTACGTTATCAGCGTTAAAAAATCTAAGCGTTCACTGATTTGCTTTATCAGTTATTTATGAAGAAAAACTATATAATGCAAAATTCCTAATTTAACTTTTGCAAGAGAATCACATTAGTTAAATTCATTACTAAATTTATTTTTTTTACACACAAAAAAGTCAAATATGACATGATAATAAAGGTAAAAACGTAACATCCATGTCCAATTCCCCCCCTTCGAGGAAATAAGGAGTAGAGGCTCGAGCCTGAGGTAACTGAGCTAGAGTAAATTAAAGGCGAGGGTGGCCGGCCCGCCGCTTCGCAAGATATAGAAAAGACAACTGTCAAGCTCTAGTCAAACACTGGAGTTCGAACCCACGACTCACCGGAGTATCAGAACTGTCGGGTGGCACCCTAACCGATCGAGCCACGACCTAACATGGTAATACATTTATTAAATGTTAAAATTAAGATGTTATGTTTTAAAGTATGTACTTTTTTTAACCACCCCAAACACTAACAAAAAGAAAAATGAATCCTAGTCCAAAACTGCGCTTTCAGAAACTAGGTCCACAAACGCGAAATGAAAAGCTTAAATACTGATGACCATCGATTTCTGTAAAATTAAAAAAAAAAATTCACATCGCTAACAATTAACAATAATATTAAAAATAAAAAAGTCCCAAAATCCGAGCTACAAAATTAACCCTAAAATAATTATGTAGGTATAATAGACCAATGGTCCACAAACTTTCTCAATCGCGCCGCCTTCGAATAAGCAAGGAAATTAGTGCGACCCCCTCCCTTCTAATAATCTATTTAGTAGACAGTTTCGTGAAAGGATTTAATTTAATGTTGTATCGAACATTTGAGATTAAATAAAAAGCTAATATTAAGTTCGGATTTCCTCTAAACTAATCTTTA
The DNA here is from genome assembly GCA_023014485.1 of Bathynomus jamesi. Classification (NCBI taxonomy): domain Eukaryota; kingdom Metazoa; phylum Arthropoda; class Malacostraca; order Isopoda; family Cirolanidae; genus Bathynomus; species Bathynomus jamesi. The sequence goes on from JAJOZX010005979.1 coordinate 19,639, forward strand.
ATTCTAATTAATTTCCATCCCATCCAACTGCTACTCAGACTCAACGTCACTTAACCCTTTAGGCCCTGAATTTTTTGTAGGGTTAAGTTATGAATGCGTGTATTTCAAACGTTAGCAATTTGTAACAGTCGTCTTTAAAGAGTTAACTTTGCTGATCGACGGAAGCGGCGTTACGGCATTGGCCACGACGAAGCCCTTTGGATTGTCACCATCCTAAACCAATAATTATATACATAATTTTCTTATTCAGTAGAACAAAATAAATTAATAACATTTCATAAACAACTTCAATAAAACATTTACAGCCATTTTATTCATATTTTGTTTCATTCGACCCCGCTTTTGCGATTGGTTGGAAATCTTTTCGAGACCTTCCAATTTGCAGATCACTGTTAAATAAGCTACAATGAATTGACACGCGTGTTTGCAAAGGCCGGCCATTTAATTAAAGTTAATCAAGCTTTAATTGCAACAATTACGTCATTTTCAGTTTTGAAAATACTTTGCGCAATAGCTATGCAGGGGCATAGCTTAATCTTTCAGAAAAACGAAAATTATATAATGGGAAATGAAATATTTTGTACATTTTACTTAAGTTTATGAAGACGATAGCGACAAAGCCTAACATAGTTTGTCTATCTTTTGTCGGTTCACAGAGTAGGCCTACGTTTTTCTTTTATGAAAAGAGGGTTGTATATTACGCGTTTGCATGATGTTATTTTTTATTTTATTGGGTTCAGAATCGCAGCTGAGCCGTGAACGGCCAAGCTCTCTGAAGGGCCAGTTTAACCTACAGCCCAAGTTACAGTAAGCTAGACTAAAAACTTACGGACTTGGAGGTCCTATCAGGGTTGCTGACTCGATGTGGGCCTACCTTAGGCCTCAGTTGCATAAAATTAAGATAAAAAACAAAAGGGGGCACTATTTATGGTCTTTCTAAACCTTGCAACAACACAACCTGCACCATTGCACGATGCAACAATCTTGTATCTAAACAACCAAACTGAATTGCAAGAGAGCTCTCTATAAGACACGCCCTGTAAGTGCCGCATTAACAAACGAGTAGGAAGGACGCGCAGTGCCCAAAAAAATGCCACAAGAGTGCCCAAACAATGATGCCACAAGAGCCAAAATGCTAGCTCTAAATTGAGTGAATTTTTCACTAACCTTACAATAATGAGATAGATATATATACACCTTAACTTAATATATACAAGCAATGCTGCATCAATCAGCTTAGTCATCATATCGCCTTGGGACAACAATGGCTCTTCCTCTTCTAGATTTTCTAACACATGATGTAACCTATCGTTCACTTTAGTCTTGCGGGCGCTTTCCTCAGACCTATGTAGGCTTTATATTAGGGGTCATCAACAGGCGGAGCTGTTCCGATCCGGGTCTCCGACGAATTTTATACTGACCACCAGGAATAAGTGAAATTTTGGTTCAAAGAGCGAGTAAACATGGCAATATGTCAAAACCTTCAAAATTCGTAGCTCTAAAACCAAGTGAAAGCCCTTGTATAATGCCCTAAAATGGTTTCAAAATACATACATACATACATACATATATATATATATAATATATATAGAAATAAAAGTAAATTTCGATAAAATAATGTCAGCTACATTTTGAAAACACTACGGAGGAAAAAGTGTGGGTAACGGACCTTCGTAGAACTACAGAAACGCTTAATATAACTAGCATGGGATTGTTTAACCTCATATGACGGAGGGGATTCTACAGTTTTACGTGGGATCCGAACCACCGGTCGCTACATAATCTGGACGGGGAGGGCGGACTCCCATCCAGCTACTACCCAAACCCACTGTCGCTTAACTTCGCTGATCAACGAGAAACGGTGTTACGACATCCGCTACGAAGTAAACCAGAAACACTTGAACGGAGCTCAGAAAATTAATTGGTGACCCCCTGATTTATATTTTTCCTGGACCTGGGCAGGAGGAGATACAGTTTAGCATGAAATTACAATTCTCAAAACATAAATGCAAAACTAAATTGGCTTTTAAAATCAAAATGATCTAGGATCTCTAAATTCTTCAAATGACGAAGCAAAAGCACCTCAGTGCTTCTGCAACTATTAGTAGATATATAGCGGAGGGGCCAAATTTATTTCTAGCGAAACTCAAGAAAACCCCTAACTTCGGGGCAGCATTGGTTTAAAAAAAAAAAAAAAAACGTTACAAAGAATTATTGGGGGAAAACACTTCTGAGTCACCCTGTACTTCATTATATACGCAAGAAATATTGCAACGTGATCATCTTTCACGCGTTATCAACAAAATTTTACCCGGAGGGGGGTGCGTTTTCAACTCCATAAAAAACTAGAAATAAAATACTGTATATAAATTAATAAAATATACAAAAATAGACTGTGTAGATATTTATCAAAGCACCGACTCACCCAAAAAAGCTTTTTGAAAAACAATTAACAAAAGGCTTGAATGCGAATATACAAAAGAAAAATGTAAAAATAGAGAAACAAGCAGTTTCTAAGAGAATATATAATTTCTTTCAAAAGATACATTGACACAGGAAAATAATTCCTATTCTGAAAATGAACCAACACCCTTTTATCGGGTGTATATAAAACGGGGCACTCGGCAAAATTATGCTTAAAATTACTTGTTCCTTGCACGAAATAGTTTAGTCTAGAGATTAGCTAATACTTTAAGTTGACAGCCTGAATACTGGGAGTTCCACAAAGGTTTGAAAGGTAGGTTATTGGAAGTTTCGTGTCTGAAGTAAAAATAAGTTTCGTATTTTAGTTTGCTTTAAGTTTTGAAGTTTTTATAGGGTAATGTTTCACAAACTGATTTGGTACCCATAAAATATTGTCAATAAATTCGTACCATAATATTATGGCCTGAAGTTGAAATCAAAAATACATTTTTCTAGTGTATTTTGGTGTGCTCTGTTCAAATATAACGATCATTTCTTGTGCAAATGAACAGAAATACGTATTTGGGCCATACAATGACAACTATTTCTGTTAATTTGCACAAGAAATGGTCATATTCGAACAAAGCACACCAAAATACACTTGAAAGTGTTTTTGACTACATTTTATACAATAAAGCATAACCTAACATGTTCATGTTAAGAGATCTCGTAAACGACGCATTACCACAGGAAACGTGCAAAACACCTCAATTAACCAGAAAAGTTTGCTTTCGCCATTTTCGTTTAAACTAACGAAAATATCACGACTTAACCTAACCAATCATTAAGGACGCACAGTTGACCTAACCAGGCATTCAATTAATCAATTATCTAGGGCACATGACGAATCAAGTTCTCAAAGTCGAAACCACACGAACGGCACGTCATAATTCCATCACAAACACCACCAAACTGAATCCAATTAGAAATAAAAAATAGCCAGAACAGAAACCAACAAACTAAGTCGCAGAGTAACATGACGTCATACCACCCCCGACTACAAATACACATATATATATATATATATATATATATATATATATATTATTTTCTACAATAGTTTACACAAAAAATGAGTGACAAATTTGAATAAAGCGACTAAAACTACCTCATAAAAAGTTATTTTGATTTACAGGTCCAGCCCATGTCATTTAAAACATTAACCAATATTATATACAACTTAATATTACAAATCTAATCAATATTATAAATATAGGAGTAAATAAATTATCATATTTTTAATATTTTTTTAAACTTTCTCTCCCAATTTTTGTCTTTGTGCAAATTAAAAAAAAAAAAGTAGTTTCATTTTGGAGTTTATATTGTTACGTAACTCTTGTTGACCTCTCGTGTACCCCCAGGGGTACGCGCACCCTAGTTTGGGTACCACTGTAATATAGAGGTTGGAAAAATATAAAAATAAAGTCCTGGATATTTTTTTGTTAAATCGGATTACATCAGGAAGCCTTGTACAAGGTTAGGTGCAAAGTGAAGTATTAATTTTAAACCAAGCCTAGAACTATTTTAGTTATTTGTACCGCTACTGTTGTCACAAATTATCTCGGAATATGCAACATTTCTCATGTATATTATAATAATTAATAATGTTTAATTACTTACCTAATTAACATTATGAATCTTCAACATTTAGAAAGTGATCCGATAGCACTAAAAGTTAAATGCCGAGAAACATTTCTTGGATATTTCCAATGGATTCCTATCAGAATTAATGTCACGAACGCATAACACAGCTGGATCATCTACAGTTATACGATTAGTTTTGAGAGATATCACGTCATGACCAGTGAAACTTCAATAAGCGCGTCGGATACTTATTACATTCACGGCTTAACGATTCAAACCAATTTTATAAATACATTTTAAACATTGATTACTGCTGTAGTTACGATGCGTGACATGTATGAAATATAATTCTACATAGTGAATTTAATTAATTTCATAGTTATCACACGTGTATCGTTTTTAATTATAGTTAAATATCACCGATTTTATATTTGGTTTGAACCTTCATGTTGTTAATGCTTTTTCTCCGGCGGGATGATCGTACTATATACGCAAGTACGATGGCTGTGTTAAGTTAATTTAGGTCAGGTCATTTAAGATTAAGATAAATTTTTTAATCAAATAAGTGCAAGTCTTTTTAATAGCGAGGATCGGATCACCTGAAGATCAGGGCCCCCAGCCTTCGTTAGTTAGCCTTATCAGGCTAACTAACGAAAATATCACGACTTAACCTAACCAATCGTTAGGTCAACTATACGCCCTTGACGACTGGTTAGGTTAAGTCATGATATTTTCGTTAGTTAACCTTATAAGGCTAACTAACGAAGGCTGGGGACCCTGATCTTCAGGTGATCCCGAGGATCTATAGAACTCGTCATCCAAATGCACTGTGAACGACAATTTTTAACTGACGTGTTCCACTTTCACTAAATACACTGAACCAAATTTTGTTAAACCGAATCGAACTTTACACTCATTTGTAATCTTTAATTTACGCCTACGGGAAGAAAAACGTACGCCATGGAGAACGCAAGACTTTACGCTAACTCAAATGCTCTGCAGAAACGCGACGCCGTTATAACACTTCGGGAGTTTCTTCCACAAATGTTTTGGAAGGCCAAAGAAGAAAGTGTTCTTGACATTGGATGCGGATCGGGTAATATTTTTTTTGTTCTGCATTTGTTGGTTGGTTGGTTGGTTGCTTCCGAATTCAATAAGGAATATAGCGATATATTAATCGCGGGGCTCAGTGTGTATATGTTCTAACGAAAATAGTATTAGAACAAGATCTAAATGAATAATCACAATTCAGTCATGTTACGATGCAGAGATATAGTTTCTTAGTATGTACATATATGCAACTAGTATAAGTCAATATTTGTTTCGTAGCTTATTTCTTTATATTTTTAATAAAAATAATAGACCAATTATATCCAGGGTTGTGGAGTCGGTCCAAAATTTTCCGACTCCGACTCCACACATTGTCAAAAATTCGACTCCGACTCCGACTCCACACATTGTAAAAAATCTAAAAATCCGAGTCCGACTCCTCACATTTTAAATATACGACTCCGACTCCTCTAGTGTTTCACTTTATAATTATCATAATAATAAGACATTTCATCACCACCACACTAAGTGTGAAATTTTATATTTTATATTTTATATTTAAATAAATATTAATTGTATATTCTAAAAATGTAAAAAAAAAATATTAAAAAAACTTAATCTAGGGGCTATCAATGAATAAGGTTTATTGACCAAAAAAACTAAATAACCTAAATGTTAGTATTTAGGATTTAGAAATTAAGGGTGACACAGGACACAGAAATTGGAGTCGGAGTCGGAAGTTTTTTACCGACTCCGACTCCGACTCCGACTCCGCCCTGAAACGTGCGACTCCACGACTCCGACTCCACAACCCTGATTATATCAATACAGAACGAAATAAAAGGTTCTTTTACAACGTCTGTTCTGAAATGGTCTTCACAGATTCTCTTCGTTTTACAAACATTGGCGTAATCCGTTTTTCGTGTTAAACCAACAGTGAAATTACTTTCCTGCCAAACTAACTTGGCATAAAAAGGACTCTCGTTATGCGTTTGTAATTGTAGTTTAAAACTCCTCAGAACTTTAATAATTTTCGGTGCTGGTTAAGTGTGCGGTCTACCTACGATTGGTTAGGTTTAATCATGATATTTTCGTTAAAACTAACGAAAATATCATGACTAAACCTAACCAATCGTCAAGGGCGATTGACAATGGGATGTAAACAAACAATTAGTAAACAAGATAAGAAGCTATAATTAAAAGGTAGACCGCCGAATCGTAGGTAGACCGCACACTTAACCAGCACCTAATTTTCATTACAGGTACTTTGTTTAACCTGAAAGAATAAATCTCAAATACTTTTAATTTTCAAAAAGTTTAAAAAGTGTATGAGATGGGAGGGGAGTATCATAGAATATACTGTACTCCACAATAACCACTATAAACGGTTGAGGTATTACCTTTAATAAGTAACTAATTAAGTTAAATTAATTCACACCAGGTGACGTCACAAGAACGGTTCTATTTCCCCTTCTTCCTGGAAATATCCGTGGTGTTGTTGGAGTGGATTTGTCACAAGAAATGATTGATTACGCATCCAAACATTTTGACCACAATCTTATTGAGTACCGTCAAATGGACATCGCTAATATCACCAACCCAAGGCAAATTTTCCCTGAAGGATTTACGAAGGTACAGTATATAAAATTGAAATGTTATGTGCCACCCAGTTTCATAGGTAGAAAGAAGTAATAATAATAATAAGGTTTGGAGGTTGTGTACCCTTCTTCGTAAAGGCAAGGTCATGTGACGCAGGACGAGACCTATAGCTTTAAGCGGGAACCGAACCACGGGTTGTTACATCAACTGAACGAACGCGAAGGGAGGTCACCCATCCAACTACTACCCAAATCCAAGGTCGTTTAGTCGAAAGAAGAATGTTAATCCTGGTTATATTTACATCAAACACTACAGTAAAAATTATACATAGTTCATATTTATACCAATAGTTTTAACAGATATACGATTTAAACTTAGTAACGGACGTAAATATTATACTCAATTTATCGACTATCGAAATTCTCGCATCAGATAACTTCCTTTTATTGCCTTCACTGGATTCACGATCAAGAGTCGTGTTTGAGAAACATGTATCACCTCCTGCTAGACGAAGGACAAGCACTCCTGGTGTTCTTGGCGAGCAATCCTATTTTCTCCATGTACGAAAGAATGAGCCAGAAACAACAATGGAAAACTTACATGACTGTCAGTATATTATTTCTTAATAGTAGAAAATAATACCAGTCAGGAATATAATATATATATATATATATATATATATATATATATATATAATATATATATATATTATATATATTACTAAGTTTAGCACCTCAGTTTATTATCTGTCATTACATCATGTCTTACCATCTTATGTGCATTATTGCACAATACCACCATTGTTTATTTGTGTAACATTGATGAACTAGTATATTGCACTATATTTTCTCAGTTAACTTCAAGTAGTATGATACGAGACTAAATATATATTCTAACGAATTAGTGTTGGATTTACAGTGTAAAATATATTCTTTCCCGTGATTACCCAGCTTGTGGAAGAAATGAAACATGGTCCCTAATTGGACAATTCATAATCTCTTACCTATCATGACCTAAGTCAGGAATTGAAATTTATATTATCTAAGATCTAAACACATATTTGGGAGAGATGTAGAGATAACGCCCCCGAAGGCGAAAATTCTGTAAAAGTGACCAACATTTTCAGACGCCATTCCGTTACTAATCCTTAGAATATATATATATATTATATATATATATATATATATATATATATATATATATATTACACAAGGATTTTATCTCGTCATACGCCTAATTCTCACAAGGAGGAGATTGTAAACACGAATCGACTAGGGAGGTACTCCAGGGGTGGATGTTAGGCAGTAGACAGAGTGCTGGAACTCCCGTTTCTCCTGTCACTGTCCTCCTTAGCTGATCTTTTTTCCGAAAGCTCTACCATGTGAGCAGTCCAGCATGCTCTCAAACACACTTCTCCCTCCAAAATTTAAATTTAAAAAAAATGTATAAATGACATCATAGAGCCTTGAAGACCTTGTTTTTGGCTCTTCTTCTTCTGCAGAGGAGTCACTTTGCGAGCGTCCGCACTTGGCCCCTTCCTTCATACATAAAAAATCTATAGACTTTACACATTACCATCAAGCTTATATAAAACATTTCCAGCCAACATTCGCACGCACGCAAACATGTTTTGATTTCATACAAATTCATCCAGCAAAATACTGCAAGGAATTCAATTTTACATATTTCTATAAACATTTCGTGATTCAAAAACTGTTAGTTGCAACTGCTGAATAAAACACCTGAACAGATGAAGGTAGACTGGGATTTAGATACTCATTACTGTAATTATTGTTAGTCTTATTATCGTGATTATCGTAATTATTGTAACTTTGTATGTTTAATGATAAAGGACGTAAGCAACTTCATTCCCACGTACCAGTATAAGGAACAACCTGAAGATGTCTTTCAATCACTCGCGGAGGATATTGGTTTCGAAGTGCATTGCTGCAAAGCTCCTGAAATGACATTTCCATTCGAAACATAAATTACCTGAAAAGTAAGTCAATACTACGAATCGTACCAACACTTATACTTATTACGACATCTCTCTCGCTGGCAAGAGTAACCTTTAAAGTCTACCTAAAACAAGTTAGTCCACACTCGTATTTATAACGTGTAGCCCCAAGTAATGTCAAACCAAAGATGTGAACCATTTTAAGCCAGTGAGACCTTAACATTTATTTTGATTTACAGACTTCGGACCAATTTTAAATTAATGAAGACTCATCTTCAGACTTTGTGAAAGATAAAGCTTATGATTTTCTTCAGCAGTGTCCTGAAGTCTACAGATAGGCGTGTCCACCCATGCTTCTACCAATTTTCATACATTTTTCCGAAATGAAAAAAGCTAGTCGGCCAATGAATTGACATAAGAACAGAAAAAAATCGAAAGTTTGAACTTCACATCCAAAGCAAGCGAGTCATAATTTGTGAAGTTATGTTTAAAATCCAAGTGCCTCGTTTTAAAGTAAATGTTATGGCTCTCAATGGCTGGAAATATTCTATTAAAAAATCTTTGTAAAATTATTTACATACTACAATGCGACTGTTGACGACTAGAAGTTGGTAAGCAGTGCCAAAACTTGGTCCCTAGGGATATAAGACAGTTACTTTAATCAGAAGCCATGAAAAAGCAACTGTTAGACACACTTCATCATCCATCAAAAAACAAATAAAAACAAAAATAATTTCCCAAATTTGTTACAGATGCAATTTCAGCCGTGAGTCCTTCGTCAGTAGAATTCCTGCGAATGAAAAGGAAGCCTTCCTTTCCGACTGCCTTCAGGAGCTGATGAACATATGCCCTCAGAACGCCAACAGTGGCACTGTAGCTAACTACAAACTGATGGTGGCACTCCTAAACAAACCTCCAAAAAGAATGGAGTACTACTGAAATCTTAATTCACAGAAGATTCCTTCAAGGAAACTAAAACAGTCCTTTCCATGATGTCCTTTCGAGGAGTTATAAATAAACTCAAAAGTACACAAATGGATTGTTCCCTTTATTTTAAGAGAGAGAGTTTTATATTACAAATCATTTGGTAACTTCATCTTTACCGTCAATCCAGAGTGAAAAGACAAAGTGAGAAAACTACATTTCAGAAAAAGTTTCTTCATTCGAGAAAAAACGTCACTACCATTCACATTTACGCTAACGTCGCCAAATGACAATGACTAGTATTTCCTAATCTAACTAAACTTAAACTAACCTAACCTGGAGCAAAGTGGGAAAGCCGTACGTGAGAATTTGAGAATTGCCTTCTTCGAGATTTTCGTTCTGAGATTTGTCATTGTTAGGCGGGGAATAAAATGGAAATTACATTGAGTGAGATTAGGCCAATTCTTCTTTGCCAACAAGAAGAGTCAATAATTGTTTTAATTCTTTTTCGTCCGTTCCAGCCGATGACCAATGATTGCAGTGTTTCATATTCTACTTCGGATACGAGGATCATTTCTTTAAAACTGTTAACATACACACGAATATATACAGTCAATATATACACTATCAGGTTTTAATTAATAGTTTTAAAACGGGTTATGACTAGTTTAAGCACAATCGCAAATTATATGGACAAAAACTGTTAATAACACAGAAAACTAAAAATTGTTCGTCAAGTTTTCTTCATTAGACACGTAACCAAAGTCGCGCAAGTTGTGTAGATAATTATGCACACTACATCTACGTGTACACATCGACATACGCTATATGTGTACATAACACTGCCGCTGCGGGTTCTAGTCATAATACAGATGCAAACACACAATTTACGTGCACAAACACACGCACAAACTAAAAAATATCTTTAAAACTATCGTATGTATAATTATAAAGGATCGCTTTACCAAGAGACAAATACACAAATGATATTAACATATATTTATATTATGATACACATAATAACTTTGGAATATGCATTCTGAGTACATTCACTGAACTAGTTGCCATATGCAACAATTTTAACATGAAAAACTTCAGAAGTGGTAGGTCACGTATATTTGAAAGCGTTCTACTAAAATCACGGTGTATAGAATGTCAGTGTGCTTTTCGTTTGTAGTTCCTAGAAATTTTATGCAATTTTATAACGTCATTCTATTCAATTCACATTTACATATAATACATAATGTAAGTGTGTGTACACTATTTCATAACGTGTAAAGTGGCAACTTGTCAGGCTGTTTTCACACATTATATATATATATATAATATATATATATATATAATATATATATAATATATTATATATATATAATATATATATATATTATATATATATATATATATATATATATATAATTAAAATGGCACAAAGACTTGGTTCACGGTGTGTATATAATATATATATATATATATATATATATATATATATATATATATATTCTTAAAATTATTTGGTACATGGCTTTGTCTTTCTTTAATTATTAATATATATATATATATATATATATATATATATAGTATTGGAACTCTTCCATTTATAATTTGAGGGCAACTGAACATGAATTAGATTAAAATTGTATGAAAACACTGAATTTGTTCTCAAAAGGAGAGGACAACTTTAACTGGGACACCTCCAAGAAACTTCACAAAATATTCTATATACACATCTCTTTAAGGTGTACAAAGTATAATGTTAAGAACCATAAAGGTACATTCAAGAAATGATGATACCAAATATATTTGACGCGATGAATAATACACTCAGAGGAGAAAATAAATATTTGAAGTAGCGACCAAAAGCAGAAATTTGACAACATCGCATTTGTTTGCAAACAATTTATTATTTTATTTTTTTTAATTTGAATCTCTAACGGTCATCGACTCATCGTACAACTGGCAGTTCAAAATAATCTAAAAATTTTGTTGGTCACTGAACGAATTTTTTTTTGTTAAGACTTAAAGCGAATGTTAATAATTTTACTTCAATTTATACATTTTTTAAAAGAATTTATGCATGAATTGGAATTTGAAACAATTTTAAAGTTGTAACTGCAATACGGTTAAAAATGGGCAAGTTATGATATGCTAATGAGTGGATAGAATCATATAACACTGAATAAATGGACTTTTGTAATATTACGGTTCATAATTAATAAAATACAAAACAACTAAAGTTCATATATATATATATATGCTACCGCTTTACACACGAGTATACAACTACAGGGTATCCACAATGTTTTGTCACCGTAGTAAAATACTAATTGATTTTCGTTTTTATTTCAAACCCATTTGAAATGTGTGATAGCAGCACCTATATTGGCTAGTACCTGGGTCCAGTGAACCCAGGTACTATCACGCATTTCAAATGGGTCTGGGAAAAAAAAAAAAATCAGTATTTTACTGGGGGTGACGAGACATTATGGACACCCTGTACAGTATGGGCGAAAAGATTATAGGTAAAAAAGAATCTATAGGCAATAAATAATCACAGAATTACCTTTAATATTGAGCAAACGTATTCCTAATTTGATGTAATTAATAATTACCTTCATTCAAATATACAATGTACAGGGTGATGGAAAAATCATTACGCGCTGCATACACACAAGTTAGTAGAGTGCACAGTGACTTTTCGAACACACTGTACATAAAACTGTAAAATGAAAAGCAAATCAACATCAATTACATACTATAACTATATTTCTAACTAAAATTTAACTATATCAGTGACAATATTAAGAAATATATATATATATATATATATATATATATATATATATAATTATATGGTCGTTCAACCTCCTTCGCAACATCTAAGGTCATATGACGGAGGGGACCTACAGCTTTACTTGGGATCCGAACCACGGGTCGCTACATAGTCTGGACGCAGAGGATGGTCTCCCATCCAACTACTATCCGATCCAATGTCGCTTAACTTTGCTGATCAACAGGAGGGGATGTTACGACATTATATATATATATATATATATATATATATATATATAGTGCCCACAATATTCCGTTATTTCCCTTCTTTTTTTTGTCTCAGTGAACAGACGAACACAGAAATGCGTGGAGTGATGATAACTACAACTGTCTGTTACTTAATTATGTATTCACACATGAATAGGTTTAACATATTTCCACATTTAGTGTCCAGAGGATCGATGTGAGCACCATCATTCTCATGACAGAGAATACTCAGGCGCCATGATCGGTGTGACATCTTCCTCAACGTGACTGGAATGATAAAGCGAAATGCAGCATCGAATGCTCGCTTTAGCTACTCTGTTTTGTAATTTTTTTCCTTCGCAAATAGTAATGAGAGAAAAAATTGGGTTAACAGGATATTGTGGACACACACACACACATATATATATATATATATATATATATATATATATATATATATATATATATTATATATATTAGAATTAGCCTACTCCATTATTTCTACATGGCGCGAATTTTAAAACTGTGTACACATACATGTCACAGCCTATACAATCAGTCCTACAGTCTGTTATACGATAATGAAGCTACTGTATACAGTCCGTTAAAAAAATACAGTCATGAAACTCGTAAAATACCCATATTTCGTATCGATATTAATCGGCACGAAACGGTAAGAGTTTCATCACGGGACTCTTTGAGTATACACACAGGCTATTAAAATTAGTTCCTAATATAACTTGATATTTTAAGTCGTCATACGGGTTAGCCCAAAATTAACTATCCCAAAAAGAGAAAACGAACTTACTAGGTAAAGTTAGGCCACCCTGTAGATTTATTAAATTTAACTTTAAAAATATTCTATATAATATACAAGGCTATATTATAAATGCAGAAAATATTTCAACACTCTTTTTGCATCTCTTTTTACTAAATACATTGGTAATTTAAACTTAAACAAACCTGTAATATAATATTTAAGTTATCGTTAAAACCCAAAGTAATTAATATATATTATGTTTATTTTTAATTTTTATATTTTTTTTTGTTTCTGGAGGAATCAGGTACCTTACAGACAATAAATTTTACTTTTGATAAAATTATGAATTCTGGGACCCTTATTTCAGGGTAATTTTATTCCTCAAGTACAATACGAATTCCTTTATATTTTAAACAAAGTTATTTCAATTTACTCGTAAAATATCAAGTATCTCCTATTTAGGGAGTTAATTGAGTCAATTCCTCTATATTTGCCGTAACTTTACTCTTTGAGGTCATACCTTATTTAAGCGTTATTTCCAAGCTTTTAATCTCCCTTTATCGGTTGATATAATTTTAACTTTTGAAATCATGGACTTGAATTGCGACATTTTGGTAATTTCAAAGAGAGAATTGAAAATAAAAATGAACATTTTCAGTAAACTGATATTCTCAAAAATCTGGAAGGAAGCCTTTTCTATCAAAAAGAATGCAAGGGTTTAATTTAAGTCTTTTGATGCAAATTTTTAGGTCCTAGTAAAAAAATTAATGCAAGTATTTAGGTCTAACAAAAAATATGATGCAATTTTTTTTGGTTAAATGTTAAAAAATAATGCGCAGTTTTAGGTCTTGTATAAAAAATAATGCAAGCTTTTGTGTCTTACATAGAAACAGGTGCACAGCTTTTCTTATTTAAGTGAATTTTCAGAAATTGGTGTAACAATAAATAGGCACCTCTCTTTACCAAGTTCGGCCTATTAAAATATCAGTAAGACACTGGATAATGTATCTTTTTAACATTTATCACCACATAATATGATTCACCTTAAAAATTCAGTGGTAACAGGTGGCATCCCATACTCCCATTCCTTCACACGAAGCGGGGTTGAGGGGGCGTGAACTCGAGCGTCACCCGACTTGAGTTAGAGCATTACGAGTATAGTAGATAGATGCCTGGCGCAACTCAACCCGAGCGGGTGACAAAAGTCTCTCTCTATTAAATTTGATTAATTTTACTGTAATTCAGTATTATGTACCTTTCATTACAGCACACACCAAGTACGTATAACAGGATGGTTGACTGCATTATACATGTATGACTAGTACAGTTTGTATATTAAAAATATGGCATTTTTCCTTTATAAAAAATCCCATTTGATTACACTTTCTTGAAGTGCATTTTAGCACAGATCTACGCTCAAATCAAATGTTCTAAACTATATGCAGACACATTGGTATAACTACTACTACTACTATTACTATTATTATTTCTTCTTTATCAACATTAAGGACGGTACTTCATTTGTATATCAGTTATCCTTCTAAACACTGGAATCAAAGCGTTACAAAAATAATGTTTGAGAACCTTTTCAACTTCCGCGATATACATGAAAATGAATAAAAATTTGGCATTTGCACAAAAAGTAAGATGTGTTTTTGACTACACAAAATACGACACAAATTTACGAATGCGTAATGGTTATGAGGTGGCTGGAAGGTCTTCTTTCTTCGGACGCGGGAACAGAGTCCCTCCTTCGAGACTCTTCGTTATCGCTCGAAGTGAGGGAAGATAAATTCCTATTTGACCTTGTCACTGGGTTGTTATACGATGCGCTGCCACTGAGGGGCAGCGGAATCTGCGTCTGAGGGTTGCAATCGACCTTGGGCAACTCTGCTTGACTGGATGGTGGTGCGATTATACATTCACTAGCAGGATGATTAGGCTGTATATTAGTGTTCTCTACTTCAACATCCTGTGAAAAAGAGGACAATATTATAATCTAACGAGTAAATATTTAGATCTTCGTGTTACCTGACGTTCATATATCGACGCATTCTTATTTAACACGGAATAAAATGGTCCCATTCGTTCGCCATATTTGTACAAGCAAAAGATTAAAAATTAGTTAACTTGGCGAAAATTAGTTCCAAATAAATTATTTTACATATTTAAGAAAAAAATTACTTTTATTTGTAATTCCAACGATTGTTTTAGCAATATTACGATTGTTGAACGATTTAAAATTGAAATTTTCCCAAGAAACTAAGAAAAATTATTATTATTAATGCGGTCATAAATATGGATACAACAATAATCTGACGCCAGTATGAGAAGTTTGCGGAAGTGACGCTCAGATTCTAAAAATAGGAGTGAAGTGACTCAAAATCTCTTAGAAAATTGAAAAATTATCGCAAATTTCCCATCTAATGATAATATTAATTTGAAAAGGGACTCCTCCAGATCTTAAACTAATGTTTTAGCTTGAAAGGTAATGCCAAATCTGGTAAATTTCTGCCAAACTTCTGAATTTGGATCTAAGGCATGTTCTAACTTAAGAATGAGTCCATGTGACCTAACTGTAGCCTAATATGCTCTCATATATAAAAGTTGGCTATTCTGAGTGCACGTTGGAAAATCTTGCCGTCGTGTTTGTCTGGACTTAAAAAATACCGGCGCTAGATGGTTGAAAATGGCTGTTAGCCTTATTTATGTCAACGTACCGACAGATATTTCAGTGTTAGACAAAAGTGATTTCAGCTTATAATCAAGTCATAAATACCGTTTTCCCCAGTAATGGGCCGTTGCGGATAATATGTGTATACTTGAACTACAATAAAACCCACCAAGCCAATCTTGATCCATTACCGGCTCAGAAATTGTAATACACGAGATTAACTGGCTTAGCACGTAAAATAACTTATACAATTAATTATTTAATGACAAGAAATAATTAAATTTAGTCCACAATGGTTAAGATATTTACCTGCATGGTAGCTGAAGCGTGAGGACTTGATTTCGATGACGCTTTATCGCTTTTATTGCTACTGATTTCATCTTGTTCTAAATCAATAATTTCTTTAACTAGGCATTCGATATCACAATCCGCGTGGTTTTTATTCTCCTTTTCATGACATATTAGTTGACTAGTAGAAAGTTCACCGTTCGAAGCCCCTTCGAGTAAACTTTCACTTAAGCTCATTTCTTCCGCGGGTGGAGCCAACGGCAAAACGGGTAAAGTTACGGTTAGTATAGCGTTTTCTGCGGGTGGAGCCGACGGCAAAACGGGTAAAGTTACGGTTGGTATCGCTTCTTTTGCGGATGTTGCCGATGGTAAATTGGAAGACTCGTTATTTGAGGATTCTGCGTTCCCATTTGAATTATTAGATTGATTCTCATTTGAGGAACAAGTTCCTCCTCCACCATTTTTGAATGACCTAGATCCTGGAACAAAATAAATTATTTATGAAATCATTCCTCTAAACTGTAAACGATGAGACGTAAATATTTTCATAAATAAATAAATAAATAATAATAATAAACGTACAACACTACTGTAAACTCTACAGTAAACGTGACCTGTAATCAAAGCTATCAACCTCCACATGATAATAACAATCAACGTTATTTCACCTTCGGGTTTCAACGGAAACGCACCGTTCCTTTGATGAACTGCGGGAAGCGAACCACTACGGCAGCCGACAGGAGCCACCTGCTGTCTAACAGATAAAATGGAACGGATAGCCGCTGTGGTTGTTCCAAAGCTTAGAGTTGGTTGACAAAGAGGAATGGATATAGGAGAGTCACTTACAGGATTAGAGGACGCTCTTTCCAAACTCTCACCCCCGCCTGGGATGACCTCGGAGTGAGAAATTACAGATACCTTTTTAAGAAGAAACAAGAAAGTAAAATCAAAGAATTGATCCGTTACAGAAAGATGTAATTAACACGTACATTAGTACGTTCTTAAACAATAACAAAGATCTTACTGAATCACGAGGAAATGTCTAGTTTAGAAAACTCATTCGCAGTTGGTCAAGATTTTTTTATCCGACCAATCAACTTTTTCGAGAGTGCGAATTATTTGCAGATTATCGGGTTTCGACGTATCATTGGGATCAAAATTGGGATGTATACAGAGGGTTGACAGAAGTAAATAGACACCACGATGATTGTCCTCAAGACAGAACGTGCGTCACAATGGAAAGAGGAAAACAACGTGATTCTAAGTATATTTATTCAATAAATCTGTTATTATTTACTCACTTTTATCATCAAAACAAAAAATATGGTAAATCGAAAGGTGTCTATGTACTTTTGTCAACCCTTTATGTATAATTCAAGTTGTAGTTTCGCGTATACCGTACATTTTGAATGGCGTTTTTCACGAAATTACATACAACAACATGCACACGGTTAACACGTAAACAAAGAAGGCAGAATTCGTGAATATAGAACAAGAAATAGGCAATACAGGATGAAGCGTTGAAAATATATAAGAAACAGTGGGCGAAAACTGCAACGCTTACTTGTAAAGGTTCATGAGAACCGTTGTTTCTGTCGGAGGGCGACAAATCGCGATTTCCGCGAGAAGTTCCGGATTCAAGAACTGAAGCCTCGTCTAGAGAATTATTTTGGGTACCATTTCCATCACTACCACTTGGCTGTGACAAAAAAAAAAATTCAATTAACCGTTCACAAAAACAAAAAGACAACCACCACACGCAAACAACGCACACACACACACACACACACAACCATCTACCACACAAACAACCAGCCAACCACGCGAGTCGAATAAACAAAATCAACGGCAAAAGTCACATAAACCACCAACCGCACGGGTTGATAATCAACCATTACAACCAACCAAACAGATCAAAGCCGGCAATCACACAACCAAACAACCAACCACACAAGACAGATAAACCACCAACCATACAAGTTCATAATAAACCACTATAACCAACCAAAACAAAGCACCGGTCAGACAGAAAAACATTTTATACCAACAAATATGATATCTTGACTACGAAAATAAACTCTCAATATTAAATAACGAAGAAAGAAAATTAATCAAAACTAAATGATAATAAGATACCATTAAAAATAGTTTATCAACAATGCAATACTTAAAACTTACATAAAATAGAATAAAATAGAATAAATTTCAACTAATTGTAGATTCCATGCTCCGGCACATACAGAATGATATTTATCACTAAATGTCACCGCAATCTCATAATTAGGCGTTTCCATGGTTACGCTGCATATATATATATAATTATATATATATATAATTATATAATATAATATATATAGGGTGTAACAAAGTCTGTTCTCATTGGGAAGTCTTTTCAGATATTTTATTTAGCGACGAGGCTCGTTTTCATTTAAAATAAAACAGTGAATCGCCGCAATTATCGTTACTGGAGCGACGATCATGTACTGGATTAATTGGTAAGTTCATTGTATTGTTTATAATGTATAGTTAAAACTATTTTCTTCTTCAATTCTGTTATATCTTGTTCCTATGAGAAGGGACTTTTGTTACACCCTGTATATGTTACACACAGACCGTGCATGGAACAAGGAATTCTTCTGGGATATTAAATCCACTATCCATTATAACAAAAGTATTTTAGGATACATTTTCAGTAACTATATATAATATATCTATATATATATATATATATATATATACAATATATATATATATATAGTGGCGTTCAAAAGTCTGCGTGCACCTTATAATCACACAATTTATTGTAAATTGTACAAATATATATTATAATTACAACAAAATTTGATTTTTTATTGTTACATTATTTGCTTCTAAATGTAATTATTATAAATTAGTAAAGAATTAACAATTTAATGGCATAATCTTCTTAATAATCGATAAGACCTTTTGCTTTAATGACAGCTTCCACAAGTTCTGGATAACATCTGCTATGCCGTTCCAGCATTCTTCTACATTCTCCCAGAGAGAATCAAAAGAAGTTATATTCTTTTTAGCTTTCGGACTCTTCAAATGGTCCCAAAGATGCTCTATTGGAATGAGAGCAGGACTTTGTGGAGGAAATTTCATAATTTGTAGAACACCATCTTTTTTTCTTGTTGAGGTAGTTCATGCAAAGGTTAGAAGTGTACTTTGGGTCGTACTTTCCTGCTAGAAAATGAATCCTTGACCACAAAGCCTCTACGTCTAACATAAACTCTCCTATGAGACCCAAAAAGTTCCATTTTTGATTCATGAGTAAAAGAACTTTTTTCCAGTCGTCTACAGTAAAATTTCGATATTCTCTTGCCACTCCAATCTTTTAGCCTTATTTTGTTTCCTCAGGAGTGGTTTGGACACAGCAACTCTGCCACGGAGACCAGCTTTTATGAGCCTTCTTTTTATAGTACTTGTACTTACTGGAGAGTCCCGTTGTTCATTCAGTTGTGCCTGAATCTGCGTAGCTGTGGCTTTTCTGTCACGCAATGATGTAACCTTCATGTAATGATCCTCAGAATCAGTAGTCACTTTAAGTCTGCCAAATCTTGTCTTTGAAGAGGACGATCCAGATTCTTTATATCCGCTTATAGTTTCTTTGGACGGCCCCTTTTGAAACGTTAATTTTTGCCGAGATCTGGCGTTGGGACCTTCCCTCTTTTGAAAGGGCAAATATTTGTCCTATCTGGGATAACTTTGTTCCTTAGACATTTCAATTACGGCCTGTAAAGAGAGGAGAGAGAAATGATTAATTATTTTTTAATCAAATTGCTACAATGTTATTGACTAATTGGTTTTATCAGTTTATAATAGATCAGTTGTTAAAATTACTATACGAATACACTATTTTGAGGATTAATAACATTTTGGCTATGGTCTGTCACCAATACCTGGGTTAAAATTGGTGTTATTATACTGCAAAGAAAAAACGTAACAGGACCAAAAAGGACCATTTTCATTAATGTGTCCTTTCTTATGAAATAAAAGTTACGTTACTTACACATGTAGTAGAATATATGAAATACCATTTCTTGTAAAAGAAAATATCTTAATATAGCGGACATACTTTCTCAAAGTTGTATTATTTTCTAGAAATTGTCTAAAACTGAGGTGGACGCAGACTTTTGAACGTCACTGCGTCAGGGCGTAACACAGTAAGATAAGATTGTCTTTCTGCTTTTATTTTTATACTTTTAAGTTTTGTATATATTAAACACGACTCATATATATATATATATATATATATATATATTATATATATATATAATTATATATATATATATATATCTATATATAATATATATATTATATATAGTGAGCATTGCACTGACGTTTTGTAAAAATATTATTATTATTGGTTTTTCCAAGTAGTTTACTAGCATTAAGTACAATTAGTATGGGGTTTCCCAAGAATGATGTTGGAATCGAACAGCATTCTATTCCCCTACCCCAAAACTTTGGGCAATCTTCTTTACCCCTTAAACCCATATAAGGTCATGAAATAAGATGAGCAGAAACTGAAAGAAGAAAGATTCAGCTCAGATCCTGGTTACAGAGGGATTCGTTATAAAAAGAATACGCCCTCGACTCGTTGTCTATTGATTTTTTTAATACAAGACTTGTCGTTCGTTCTATTCACTCGTTGTCTTTTAATTTGTAACTCTATTGAACATTCGTAACGCCATAATAAATCACTTATAAGACATTCTACTAATTAACCCTAACCCTTGGCTTATGACTCGGCCTCAAGGTGAATGATACAAAGATCAGAGAGATTAAATGGGAGACGATGACTCACCGGCACGAAAGATAATGGCGTTACAAGAAATAACAACGATCACCGAAGAACACAACCTCAACAACAACCAACGCACACACGTGTGTGTGTGTGTGTGTGTGTGTGTGTGTGTGACACGAAATACCTTATTATGACTGTGCTCAGATGTTTGCAGTGTAAATAATTTTATCACGCTTTGATGCTAAATTCCGTACGTTGTGGTCTCCCTTGAAAAATCTGCAAAACGGAGTTTCGATAATATAATGGGACGTAGAATTCAAGTAATTTAAAAATCACAATTACGAACGAACAAAAACGTAAAACAGAACAAAGATCACCGCATTTCTCGTTTAAAACGTAACTTAAATTATAAAACATGAGACACGGCAAAGATACTGTTAGTTCCAACACTAACTAATAATTTACAAAGACAGGCCAGTATTGGGTATCTAGCGCGACCCCCTCCAGTACGGATCATGGTTTCCATCTCGAGGACATCGAATAAACAACAGGCCAATTCCGCAAAAGTTGCTTGCCGTTTTAAATGGATAATACGCCAATAGTCCCTTCAGGATTGTTAGCTTCACTTTTGTTTTGAGACCTAATTCTTTAGTCGTTTCCACAAATGTTTAATGGATTCAAATCGACATTTTTTGGTTAAAAGTTCAGCATTTGTAGCCTTCCTATCTACTGCCATTTTCTCCGCATTATAGTATGAGTCGCCGTCTTGACGGAATATGAATTCTTTTTCAGGTAAACTCCACTCAACAGTGTATATCAAACCAAAATTCTGTGGTAGAGCGTCTTAAGCCCGTATCACGAGGCAGTTTGTTGACATTTTTCACCGCTGAATAGTCGGGCTCATTTAAAACCAATTAGAGCCATTTACATATTAATCGACAGCAATCGAGGTTTGAAAATGTATCGAATATGTTTAATAAAGCGTTCTTTAACCCTTTAAGGACTGAAGGTACAAATTGCTAACGTTTCAATACAAGCATTCATAACTTAACCCTACAAAAAATTCAGGGCTTAAAGGGTTAACTAGTGAGTTTTATTCATGTTCTCATTCATTTTTACGAGATCATCCACTCCAATTGAACTGGGAAGCAATCCTCATACTGCCATACCATAACAGAACCACTGCAATATTTCGCAGACTTACTGATACAGTTAAAATGAAATTTTAGTCGTTTCGTATCATCACTCCACAAAACATTCTTCCATTTATGACACTAGTTTTGCCGTTTCTTTGCATACTACTACTACTACTCTCTCGTTACTCTCAATACTACTACAGCTTTCTCACAGCAAATTTTCCTTGAAGTTCGCCTTTTTGAATTCTTGTTTGTATAATGTATTTACATATTCCCAAAACTGCTTTAAGCGATTTGCTAAGGAGAGTCTTTGAATAATATAATCCTTGTCTCGCATAGTTATTCTAAGCCAACCTCGTTTGCAACGAGTAACAAAAACTGCAATGTTCCACCACCCGCTGCTACTTTAGAAATTTTCCAGTTATTAAATTTTTAACGAATAATGTACATAAAATGAGGTAAAAAAAAGTAATATCCACTCTTATCCCACTCTATGCATGACCAATTTTTTTGTTAAACTTCAATGACTGCACTTTTTTAATGTGGCATTTACCTTAAATGTGGCTAACAACAGACTGTTGTCCCGAATAACTTAGTTCTAAAGGTTTTACGAAGATTTTGCAATATGCTTGGAATGGTTTTGCATCAACAATTCAACAGGCTTTAAAAATGATGCCCATTCTGGATTTAGTTTTGCATCAGTCCAAATTACAGTATATTAAACCTAGATTTATTCAATTTTGGCATATATACATACATACATACACACACACACACACATATATTATATATATACAGGGTGTCCGAGAATTATCTGTACAAATTTTGGCTGTTATTAAAAGTCAACCATGAAGTGTAGAAATTCCAGTGTTGTCCCATTTTACAGAGAATCTCATTAAGTTTTTTCTGATACCACGTTTTGACAAGTTTTTTAGAAATGTACGCGGGTGACAGACATTGATGATTTAAAAGCAAGAATCACAGCTGCTATTGAGCGAATTGATGTGGATATGCTGCAGCGTACATGGCAACATTTGGAGTATCGATTGGATGTTTTGCGAATCACTAATGGTGCACATATCGAATGTTTGTAACAACGTTACTTTAATAAAAGAAACTTTTGAAAATACAGATTCTAAATAATCTTGTTTAAGAATTTTACGTGTGTTATCAAGAATTTTATTAAAAGATGAAATTGTACGATAATGTTCGGACACACTGGAATTTCTTAAAAACTTGTCAAAACTTGGTATCAGAAAAAAACTTAATGAGATTCTCTGTAAAATGGCAAAACTGGAATTTCTACACTTCATGGTTGACTTTTAATAACAGCCAAAATTGTACAAATAATTCTCGGACACCCTGTATATGTATATATATATATATATATATATATATATATATATATATATATATATGTTAAACACAGACCGTGCATGGCACAAGGAACTCTTCTGGAAAATTAAATCCCTATAGTCCGAATAAGTAATGGTAAATGACAAATACCATAGTTTTTTTTCTTTTTCATGATTTTAGCCCGACGTGGGCAACGGTCTCTCGCAAAGAGATCCCATAAAATATAGCTTCCCTCACCAGCTATCTGCAAGCAGACAGGATCCAGCTTTGGGACGTGGATCTAGGGTTTAAAGCAAACCTAGATCCCTACACTCAGAACCTCTATATAAGTAAAAGACTCGTTGCATTCACGTCGTGTTGAATAAATCAAAGAAAAAGGGGGTAACTATTGTATTTTTAGCCAAAAAAACCAAAACTTAAACCTCAACCGGGACATTGAGCGTCCACTTTTCAAGGCACGAAACACGTCCGTTTAGTATACACAAACTCAGAATGGTTCCCTGAGAACATTATATGTTAAACACAGACCGTGCATGGCACAAGGAACTCTTCTGGTGCCATGCCATGCACGGTCTGTGTTTAACATATAATGTTCTCAGGGAACCATTCTGAGTTTGTGTATATATATAATATCTATATGTGGACAGAGAGGGGCCATGGAAGAGGACCTCTGTCAATATATATTGACCTTCGTGTGAAGAAAGACTGACGCACGGAACTATGTACTACGAGGCTACTTTATTTATATATATATATATACATTTCAACTGCAAACAACACACAGTATAATTAACGTAAAGAACGACGCTTGTATAGAAGAACGTTCCGCGCAAGATGAGGAGGGAGAACGAACAAATGAAAAAATGAGGTTAATTATATATATATGTAGGGTGTTTCATAACATGTGGGACGTACTTTCAGGATGGATTCAGGACCTGAAAACAATGAAAAAAGTTTATATAAACATATGCCCGAAATCGCTGTTTCCGAGTTACAGCCCGTTATGTGTTCCAGCAAGTATCCGCCTTACCTTTAAAGGAAGTGTTCAAAATGACCACCTTGCGCTTGAATACACGCCTGAACATGCCTCGTCATAGATTGCCTGACGCATTCAAACAATCCAGGTATTGCTCTGATTTTCTGGCATCCTTGTTCTACACGTTGGCGAAGCATTCCAACGTTATCAATGGGTGTCACGTAAACGATGGATTTCAGATGACCCCACAGGTAAAAATCGAGTGGACCCAGTTCCGGGGAGCGAGCAGGCCACGGAATGGGTCCTCCACGGCCTATTTATTTATCAGGGAAATGGTCATCTAAATAGTCTCTGGCTACTCGACTAAAATGAGGCGGAGCGCCGTCATGCATAAACCACATAGGACGTCGGACACCAAGAGGAACTTCATCTAGTAAATCGCTTAAATCATTCCTTAAAAAGTTAGAATAGGATTCTACTGTTAATCTTCCAGGCAAAACAAAAGGACCGATTAAGTCGTCGGCAATAAGTCCTGCCCATACATTGATACTAAATTGTTGTTGGTGCCTTGACTGGATGATGGCATGCGGATTCTCTTCGGCCCAGTGATGAGTGTTGTTAAAATTGATCACGCCATTTCTTGTGATGGCAGCCTCATCAGAAAACAACACGGAGGATAGAAAAAGAGGATCGCGAGCACACTGCCTCTCGTCGTGGGAAATCAGCTTCAGTAAGGCCCTGTACTCTCTGAATGTGATATGGGTAAAGCTGTTGTTCCCATAAAATTCTCCACACAGTTGTGCATCTTACACCCTCTGCTGCTGCTATCCTTCGTGTGCTGTCACCAGGATGTTCCTCCACACGATTCAGGACCCGCTCCTCCAACTCAGCAGTTCTGGCGCTGACTGATCTACCACCATCTGAAACTCGCTTGTTGAATGATCCTGTATCACCAAGACGCTCATCTATTCTCTGAAAGGTCTTCTTATCTGGCAGATGTCGATTCGGAAACCTTTCCGCATACAGACGTCTTGCTGCGGCCGCATTACACTCGGCAAGTCCATACATGAGATGCATGTTTGCCATTTCTCTGTTTGAATAAGTCTCCATTCTCACTTCAAATGCACACTATCACTGAATAGCACAAAAACTATTAAGGTTTTCTTTTTCGTTGGACTGCACTTATTCACCGTAAGAAGTTACGAATACGAACAGTGAAACACCGCGATGCACCTCTGACTGACTGATGGCTCTACACTCAACGAAATTGAAACGTGTCATAGAGTGTACGAAACATTACAATCGACAAGGCCATACATGAAATAAGTCTCGTACACACTCACAAACATTGTCGGCAAGCAGTGTTTGTAAACAGTTTGCGGAAAGAATTGCTGGAACACAAAACGGGCTGTAACTCGGAAACAAAGCGATTTCTGGCATATGTTTATATAAACTTTTTCATTGTTTTCAGGTCTTCAATCCATCCTGAAGGTGCGTCCCACATGTTATGAAACACCCTGTGTGTGTGTATATATATATATATATATGATGAATAAAACCACGAAGGAAAGGAAACACAAAACGGTGCTCAAGCGCTTTCGTCTAATGATATCCTCAGGAACACTGAAATACATAAAAGGTTACGGCCTATATATAGGTTACAGAAAGAGAAAAAAAATAAATAAATAAATAACATACAAACATATATACATATATATATATACATACATATCTACACACATACACACACATATATATATATATATATATAATATATGCAATAAACGGAGAAGTAAAAATAAAACTTAAAAATTAAGGATTAGAGGATTAACAAAGAGGCATATCGATTTTTAGCACAAGATCAAACGAGTTATAAAAATAATACAAATTTATACTGGAGATACGCCCGGGTTTAACACTTTGCCTTCTTAGAGTCAAGTTTCGATATATATAAAAATAAATTGAAGATTAAAAGTTAATAAAGTAGCTTACAAGTTTACCAAAGATTAAGTGTCCTACCCTTTTTATCTAGATTTGTTTTGAAGGAATTCAAAACAACAGGATCGAGTTGAAAAAGACCTTTGCTTATGTTGAAGTTATTTGAAAGTTGAATAATGGCAGACTCAAGAATATTTCTACTGACAATGTTGCTCGAATGAAATAAAACTGAAGCATTATCCCAGTCAATACAGTGGGATAACTCTGACAAATGGACAAAAAGAGCACTGGACAACTGTCCTGTTCTGACGGAATATTGATGCTGTTTTATACGTGTGTGCAAATCCTTTCCCGTCTGACCTATGTAAAAGGAATCACATTGTTTACACCCAATTTTATAGAT
The DNA here is from genome assembly GCA_023014485.1 of Bathynomus jamesi. Classification (NCBI taxonomy): domain Eukaryota; kingdom Metazoa; phylum Arthropoda; class Malacostraca; order Isopoda; family Cirolanidae; genus Bathynomus; species Bathynomus jamesi. The sequence continues at coordinate 46,533 of JAJOZX010005979.1, forward strand.
AATGCCTGAATTATTGGTAGGGCTATTTTTTACTATGATATTTTTCACAATATTGTTATATGAAAATACTACATTAATATCCAAAAGTTTAAGTACATTAGCAATGCCTAAAAAGCCCGGGAAAAATGGAAGTACTAAAATATTTTTTGACAAAGTACGAGTGTTATTATTGACACGATAGAAAGTTCGTTTTGCCTTGTTGAGACAAGATTCCATAAACGCAGATGGGTAACACAGATCACTTCCAATACCGTTGATTTTTTCCAATTCGGCATCGATGTATTCGGACTGGCGATCCTAAGGGCGCGGAGAAACATTGATGAAAAAATGGCCTTCTTAGTGGGGGTGTCATGTCCCGAGTAAAAGTGTACGTAGGACAAGTTGTTTGTTGTCTTCCGATAGATACTAAACTTAAAACCTGGGCTTTCCCTATGTACACGCACATCCAAAAATGGGATTGACTTGTCTTGTTCCACTTCTAAAGTAAACTTAATGGAGGGGACTTGATCATTTAACTGAAGGAGGAAGTTATCCAGGTCACGATTCATGGGCCAGATACACAAAATATCGTCGACGTACCGCAACCAAGTATGACCTGCCACTACCTTCACACATTGTTTTGGAACTTATTAAGCTTTGCATTAAAGACTGTAAATTCACTTTCAATAACGAGTATTATCAACAAGTGTTTGGGATGGCCATGGGCAACCCCTTATCGCCCCTCCTCTCCAATATTTATATGGAGTTTTTCGAAATTACTTACATTCCGAGAATCCTGGGGGTTGGCATCCTTTGGTTGCGGTACGTCGACGATATTTTGTGTATCTGGCCCATGAATCGTGACCTGGATAACTTCCTCCTTCAGTTAAATGATCAAGTCCCTCCATTAAGTTTACTTTAGAAGTGGAACAAGACAAGTCAATCCCATTTTTGGATGTGCGTGTACATAGGGAAAGCCCAGGTTTTAAGTTTAGTATCTATCGGAAGACAACAAACAACTTGTCCTACGTACACTTTTACTCGGGACATGACACCCCCACTAAGAAGGCCATTTTTTCATCAATGTTTCTCCGCGCCCTTAGGATCGCCAGTCCGGAATACATCGATGCCGAATTGGAAAAAATCAACGGTATTGGAAGTGATCTGTGTTACCCATCTGCGTTATGGAATCTTGTCTCAACAAGGCAAAACGAACTTTCTATCGTGTCAATAATAACACTCGTACTTTGTCAAAAAATATTTTAGTACTTCCATTTTTCCCGGGCTTTTTAGGCATTGCTAATGTACTTAAACTTTTGGATATTAATGTAGTATTTTCATATAACAATATTGTGAAAAATATCATAGTAAAAAATAGCCCTACCAATAATTCAGGCATTATCTATAAAATTGGGTGTAAACAATGTGATTCCTTTTACATAGGTCAGACGGGAAAGGATTTGCACACACGTATAAAAGAGCATCAATATTCCGTCAGAACAGGACAGTTGTCCAGTGCTCTTTTTGTCCATTTGTCAGAGTTATCCCACTGTATTGATTGGAATAATGCTTCAGTTTTATTTCATTCGAGCAACATTGTCAATAGAAATATTCTTGAGTCTGCCATTATTCAACTTTCAAATAACTTCAACATAAGCAAAGGTCTTTTTCAACTCGATCCTGTTGTTTTGAATTCCTTCAAAACAAATCTAGATAAAAAGGGTAGGACACTTAATCTTTGGTAAACTTGTAAGCTACTTTATTAACTTTTAATCTTCAAATTATTTATATATATATATCGAAACTTGACTCTAAAAAGGCAAAGTGTTAAACCCGGGCGTATCTCCAGTATAAATTTGTATTATTTTATAACTCATTTGATCTTGTGCTAAAAATCGATATGCCTCTTTGTTAATCCTCTAATCCTTAATTTTTAAGTTTTATTTTTACTTCTCCGTTTATTGCATATATATATATATATATATATATGTGTGTATGTGTGTAGATATGTATGTATATATATATATATATATATATATATATATATATATGTATATATGTTTGTGTGTATGTATGTTATTTATATTTTTTTTTTTCTCTTTCTGTAACCTATATATAGGCCGTAATCTTTTATGTATTTCAGTGTTCCTGAGGATGTCATTAGACGAAAGCGCTTGAGCACCGTTTTGTGTTTCCTTTCCTTCGTGGTTTTATTCATCATAAATATTCTTCACGTGTTACTTTCGTGAAATAATTTTCATATATACAGGGTGGGCCGTAAGTTTCCATACATAGGAAAAATAAACATTTTTTATGGACAACCATTTTTATTATATAATATGCTCTACATGGTTGCCATTGTTTTGAAAACACATTTCAATACGTGTTCCCCACTGTTGATGAACACGCATTAGCACAGTTGACGTTATGCTTGTAATGGCGTTGGTGATACGTTCCTTTAGATGATTTATGTCTCGTATCTTTTCCTGATACACCATGGCCTTCAAGTGCCCCCAAAGATAGAAATCAAGGGGGGTGAGATCTGGGGATCTGGGAGGCCACTCCACAGGACCACGCCGACCAATCCAAGCATCCGGAAACTGCTGATCCAAATACCGACGCACGTGAAGACCATAATTTAAATTTTCCTATGTATGGAAACTTACGGCCCACCCTGTATATATATATATATATATATATATATATATATATATATATTTTTTTTTTTTTTTTTTTTTTAATCCCTACAGGACCTTCATTATTTTATCATGAATACAAAAAAATAATGCATAGGAGACAAGTAATTTATTGCATTGCCAAACGAAATAGGTGAAACATGGTATATTTTACCCAGCCCTCGTATTCTGAGGATATTATCCCTCCCCCCCCAGTCATAAGCGAAACTACTGTACAAAACTGAAATTAATAGATTGCAGTTATTACGCGGTTATAGAGAACGCGGCATCATTGGGAGCTGTCAAAGCTGGGCACAAACCGTTAATCCGTTAATCGTTAATTAACGAAGTTAACTTTTTCGTTAACGATTTAACTTTTAAGTTAACTTTGAAAATCATTATCGGACTAATTAACTTCCGTTACATTTAACTTCCGTTAACTCAAGTCCGTTAACCCAAAAAATTCATAAATAAACGTTTAAAAGTTTCTATTATTTTCAGTGCTGAGCAGGTGCGCAATTAATCCGCCACTGTTAATAGTGATGAGCGAATTTCCATTTCCGCAGTGCAAAATCAGGCGATATATTTGTTTCCGTCGCCACAATTTGTGTCTTACCAAATATGGTAGTTATTTATGGCATTGGTTTGAGCAAAACATGGTCGACTGTAAAATCAGGCGGAAAGATTTGCCATTTGAGTTGAATGTTTCAACTTCTTTCAAGAAATATCACGATCATTTTAAGGCACTTTCAATAATATATGTAACAATTACAACAAATAACTACATTCGTTTCATTTGCAGTCTGTCTCTTGCGCAACATGTTTGTGCTAGTGAATATTTAAAAATAATCGTTGTCAAGTAAGTCATGTATATTTATAATATGTCTGTGAGTACCTTATCAGTAGTCTCCTTGATACATTTCAAGAACCATAAAACTGATCAGGTAAGATTTCAATTCTCATGTCACTTTGATGACATAAATTAAGTCAATTGATGTCTTACAATGGAGCGTTTTCACCTTAACCCTTTATGTCCTGGCGGTACTTCTAGGTACCACATCCAACGAAGTGGGCAGCAACAGTGGAGGCAGCAACAACGAGGAGGAGGAGGAGGAGGATGACTTCTTCAGTGCTGTCATCCAGACAAAAGAGAGCAGCAGAAGCCACAGGTCACTCAAGGGCAAGGCCCAGAACTTGGTCAAGACCTGGCTGGAGACCAACTCCAAGGACTTGCTGACAGATGCTGCCTTCTTGGGTGAGCAAGTGTTGGTGGACTTGTTCATCAAGTTCAACACAGCCATCCCTCCAGTGCTGCAGTGGAGCGTTTGTTCTCTATGGGCAAGGACATCCTGAGGGCCAAGAGATCATCCCTGTCTGAAAACTTTGATATGCTAATTTTCATGAAGGGCAACATGCATCTCATGGACAAAATGGAGAACGAGAAGAAGAGGGAAAATTAAATTATATATATATTGTGTTTTTCATTTTTTTTATAATAAAAGTTAACGTTAACGGTTTATCGGTAACTTCCGTTACATGTTTAACGATTTAACGGATTAACGGTTAACGAAGTTAACTTTTTGGTTAACGGATTAGCGGTTAACGAAGTTAACTTTTTGGTTAACGGTGCCCACCACTGGGAGCTGTAATGAATTTTGCCTTATCAAACTTCCCTGTATTTTCCAGGTTTTCTGGGGTTATTTAGGCTCCTAATTGAAGCGTTACCTCTGTTCACTTCATGATGCACAAGATTATCAGACATACTTTATGATACTTATAATGGTTTCAAACGACGAGTTCAGGGAGAAACCTGCAATCGACAGCTCCGCAGTATTTGCGGGATTTGGTGGAGGAGAGAATTGGTTTTCGCCCTCCTCCTACCCTCGTAGCCAGCCACGCATGGCTTTCAACAAGAACTTGAACAGCTGGTTCTTAAAATTATTCTGGTTGGTGTACTGGAGGTTCCTCGGTTCTTTTGGCGGCACATTAAAAAGTGTTGGTCTCGTATTCTGAGGATATTTTTCATGGCCTTTTGTCCTACCGCAGCTGGGACAGTATAGAATCCGCCTCTTCCCTCATTCCAGTGTGTTTCTAATTCAGTTCTAAAAATAGGGACAAAACCCTCGAGTATTTTCCATATGTATAGTTATTGTGAACCGTTTGCGTCTTCATTCCATGGAGTAGAGTTTCAGGGACTGTAGTCTTCATCTTCCGTTTCCTATACCTTCGACCTACGTGAAACGTGAAAGTCTTCTGTATAGCTTCTATGTTTGCAATGTCTCGTTTTCTGTATAAGCTTGTGAGTACTGAGTAATACTCAATTATTGGTAGAACTAAACTCTTCCATAATTTTAGCATAATGTTCGCTTTTCTGCTGTGGAAGCTCCTCCATATAATTTCCATCTTTTTTCTATCAGTTGTGATTTTAAGGTTATACTGTTCTCTGAATTCTGCATCCGACGATATTACTACTACAAGATCCCTGGCTTTTGAGTTTGTTGTTAGTCGTTTGATTTGCAGTGTTTTGTACCCTTTAATCTGTAACATCTTGTTATTACCATATCTTACGAGTTGAAAATTTTCTTCGTTGAACTTCATAGTGTTGTCTTCCGCCCACTTGAATATAATGTTTCAGTGTCGTTTTGTAATTTTCCTGTCACCTCATTTGATATTTCCTTGCGTATCTTTGTGTTATCCACGAAACACGATACGATATTATGATTAATATTTGCATCAATGTCTTTAGTCATTATTATTATAAACAGCAAGGGAGGTAATACCGTACCTTGTAGGACAGAGCTGACCATTTCCGAGACTTCAGATCTGACTCTACCTACTACTATCACTCTGTGTGTTCTTTTATTCAGAAAATTCAATATACATCAATGTACATCATCCGCTTTCCAGTAATTCCTGTATTCTTAAGTTTAATATGCTATAATTCCATAATCACATTTATCGAAGGTTTTAGCAAAATTAGTATATATTACATCTGTTTTTGACATCGACACGATATATCCAACATTTTCTCTTGGTGGTCTAATAACTGTAATAGGCATGATCTTCCAGCCGTGAAAGCACGTTGGTTCCGACTGAATACATTTTTTTTCTCGTAGGTAGTAAACAATTTTGCTTCTAACTACACGCTCGAAGCACTTTATGAGGCGGGAGGCGAGAGATACTGTCCCCAGTGCTGGGATTAGAGGCGCTAAAATTAGCGCCGCTAACTTTTTACTAGCGATACTGTTAGTGTCGTTAATTTTCAAAATTGTTAGCGAAACAGGTAGCGGCGCTACGTTTCTAGAGAAAGTCAATCGTTAACCACTAATCGCTAATTTTTCAAAACCACTTGTCCTAAAATTTGGTTCGTCGACTGCAATCTCCATTATAAAAGATTGAGGCAGCACTAATTGCGAGTTGATCATGACATCAGCATGTAGAGCCAGGCCCCGGTAGAGGTCGTAAGCTGTAACTTGTTGGACAGACTCTGTATATCCACTGCTCTGCTTGTAGCAAAACATGTTGTTGCCTGTTACGGACGGAAGGCAGAACATATAAAAATTGGGGTGGTTTCAGAAAAAATTAGCGACAAAAATAGCATTAGTGTTAACGGCGCTAACTGTTGAAATGCTTAGCGTTAACGTTAGCGGCGGTAAATTTTATGGTAGTTAGCGTTAGCGGGCACAGCACTGACTGTCCGATAGTTCTTAGGTATTGCTCTGTTTCCTCCTTTGAATAAGGGGTCCATGCTCGCATTCTTTAATGGGTGTGGGGTTTGTTGTGTCGAGTAATTTTCTGCATAGTAAGTATCGTGGCTTGGAAATACTCTTTACATCAGAAACATGTCACTCCATGTTTACGTCTCGTTCCAGGAACTCTAAATTCATTAATTGACTTTTATCCGAATTTGTTCTCGGCTGATTTGTATCTATGTCAAAGAATTCGTCTGAATTGTCTACTTTATTCTTGGACTTTGCGGTGCTAAACAAGTTAAATTGTTTCTTAACCCTTTCGGTACTACGTGCGCGGGCGGAACGTATGTCCCACAGACGGCATTTCTTTCAAGTCCACTCAAATGCGGGCGTGAAAATTAAGATCGTACGTCATACGTAGTTAGTTTTTGGTGATCATTCGTACGTTGTACGTGGTTAGTCTGTGGTGATCATTCGTACGTCGTACGTAGTTAGGTCTTAAAGGTTAAGCAGCTCGCTCATTTTTTCTGCGTCATTTGTGTATTCGATCGCACCATCTTTTAACGGACCAATACTCTCTTTACATTGTATTTTCCCTTTCGTAAGCATGTAGAAGTATTTTGGGTTATTTTTTGTTTTCTGTTTCTTTGTTTTCCTCCTCGTTTGTCTTGAGGGTGAATGTTTTTCACATAGTTTTTTCTCTAGTTTGAGTCTCCCTGCTTCAGTTCTGCATCGGTGGAGATTTTTAACGGTTTGTTTCCATTATTTAAATAATGTTCTGATTTTTCTTTTATCATTTAAATTTTTATTATTTCTAAGCCCATGTGACCTCGTATAAGTGTTATAACAAAGTAGAAGCCATAAATTATGCATAACAAATGAAGATTCATATATATATATATATATATATATATATATATATAAAGCCTACACAATTGCTGAAACTGTAGACTGCGACTGCAGCACGCACGCACGCACGCACACACACACACACACATATATATATATATATATATATATATATATATATATATATATATATATATATATATATATATATATATATATATACACTGTATAAGTGTATATAGTTATATATTAAAAATGGTAAGATTCTTCAGAATGATTTCTAAATGCTATCAAATTACAATATACAAAACAATAATAAGGATGCTTTAGCACTAAAAATATACAATACATCTTATAGTGTGTATATATATATATATATATATATATATATATATATATATATATATATATTATATATATATATTATATATAATATATATATATACTATATATTATATATATACTATATATATATATATATATATTATATTATATTATATATATATATATATATATATATATATATATATATATATTATTATATACTATATATATATATTATATATATATATTATATATAATATTATATACCGTGTATATATATATATATATATATATATATATATATATATATATATATATATATATACACACACGCTCGTTTTACTTAACGACTTACTTATCTAGCATTAAAAAGCTATATTACGAAATTCTATATTTCTAACATTGCAACTCGGCAAAAACATACCCAAAGAAGCCTACAACAGCTACATATATGAAATCCTTATCGATTTTACGATATAATGTATATATAGTGGGAATCTGACAACATTAGCTTAAATTAACCTAAAGGGGACTCCAAAATTAACAACTTTATCGTATGTTAATGATTCTCATTAACCTCAAAATCCCCCATTTCGCTGTCTGAATTTCCTGGAAGAACGGTTTCTAGACTCTCTGAAAACTGGAATGAAATAAATACAGGCGTGTGTGTATATATATATATATATATATATTATAAATATTCTTCAGCATATTATTAATTACAAAATGTAGTAAAAGTTAACAAAAATGGTTAATGGGTACCCGTCGTTTCTGTTGAGAAAGACTCCGCTGAACGTCAACAGATGACGCTGAGAGCCTGTGATTATCAGTCAAAGTATATCAATTCTTTATCACTTTTCGGTTCCTGCATGCCTGTCTGTTCGTCCGTATACGAAAAAGTATATTGGTTCTGTCTCATTTTTTTTTTACCTGCTATATGATGTCACTGTCTACTGTATGATGTATGATAGCTCTTAAGAATTTTCTTGGGATATCTTCTCATTGGTATTACACAGAGATAAATGACGATCAACATATCTAAATAGATAAGTAAATAAATAACGATAAAATAGATTGACAGATAAATGGTGCAAACAAGAAAAAAGGGAAAAAATCTTAAATCATGGCAGCAAATTTCAATAATGGGGAAATTTTTTTTTCTTTTTTTAATGTTAAAAATCAAATAAATAGTTTCTCCCCGAGCCCCCAACTTCTTTCATCGATCGCAGGAGGGTGCATACGGGGGCGGGGTAGGGTTAGACCGGGCCACACTGCCATTTTTATTGGAAAACACATTACTTTAAATGAAGATAATTTTAATATGAATTCCACTAATGGTTTACTAATTGAATTCAAGGAATTTCTTCTCCCAGCCTTATATACTCCCTCGATTTTAAAAAAGGGTGTGTTCCCCCAACCTCCGTACAGAAAGGTGAGTCAAGCTAACATCTAAACTAGGCCCATTATTCGTTATATATATATATATATATATATATATATACACACACCTTGTTAACCTTGTTTCGGTTCAGTGCGTCGGTCTTTCTTCACACGAAAGTCAAGCTGGTGGCCCCGCCTCTAGTCCTGGCTTGGTGGAGAAGCGAGTTGCTCTCTTGCGCTCTCCATCGTACATAGCCAGGTACACCCGGCTCATCTGGTACCGTCCTGAGCCAGGCATCTAGTCTTCTCTTGAAAACTTCAACTTTGACCCCTGTAAAGTTTGAGGTCCTTTGGAAGGTGGTTGGAAATTCTTCGCCCCTGACAACCAAGCTATTTTCCTTCAGAGTTGAGGAGGTCCCTTGTCGGGCCTTTAATTTGGGAACACTACACATTCTGCCTTTCCTATTTTCCAGCCTTGTCTGGATGGTAATTGGGTTTAGTTTGAGGTTTGGTACCAGTTTTTCGATAATTTTCCATATGTAGATTATGGTATACCTCTCTTCTTCTTCTTTCCAGGGAGTACAGATTTAGTTTGCGTAGTTTTTCCCAGTAGTTGAGTTCTTTGCAGCCATCAATCTTGGCTGTGAAATGTCTCTTGCGTTTCTTCTAGTTTATTAATTTCTTTCTTTTTATATGGGGACGTCAAAACTGAGCAGTATTCAAGTTTTGGTATGATCAGTGTTCTCAGCAGGGGAATCATTACTGTCTTGTCCCTCCTTTTGAACGCTCTTAGTACCTGCCCCGCGACTCATTTTGCTTTGTTTATTGCTATCGGATTTTGTGTCTTGAATTTGGCATCATCGGTCATTATTACCTCAAGTCGATCGCTTTCGTACTTCTCTGAATTTCTTGCCTATCTGGAGCATAATATGCAGTCTTTTTAAGTTCCTCATTTCTACCATATCTCAAGAGCTGAAATTTCTCGGTGTTAAATGTCATATTGTTGTCTTCTGACCATTTGTATATTTTGTTTGTGTCCCTCTGCAAGGCCTCCACTTCATTTGCCTCGCTAATTTTTCTGCTGATCTTTGTATCGTCCGCAAATGATGTTACTATACTGTTGCTGTTTACTCCACTGTCTATGTCTGTTAGCATGATAATGAACAGGAGTCGGGCCAGCACTGTACCTTGTGGTACTGAGCTGCGTACTTCTGATTCTGATGATGATACATCTTGAATTTTGACCACCTGTAGTCGATTTCTGGGGAAGTTGTAGATCCATTTTCCCACTTTGCCTGTTATTCCCATATGTTTCATTTTATGTGCTATTATACCATGATCGCATTTGTCGAAAGCTTTAGCAAAATCAGTGTACATGACATCATAGTTTTCATTGCCTTGAGGTGCATCTAGGATATTGTTATAATGCTCTATAAGTTGTGATAGGCATGATCTTCCTGATCGGAATCCATGTTGATTTTCGTTGAATCTTTCCAATGTCTCCAAGAAGTCATAGATTTTCTCTGACTATTCTTTCAAAAATTTTGGTGAGGTGGGATGTCAAGGACACTGGTCTATAGTTCTTTGCTTGAGATCTGTCCCCTCCTTAATATATAGGGACAATGTTCGCTCTTTTCAAGATGCTTGGTATTTCCCCAGTGTCTAGGGATCTTCTCCATAGCCAGTATAAGGGTGTAGCTATTTCATTTTTACAGTTTTTAATTAATAGTGCGTTCCATTTGTTCAGACCTGCAGATGAATGTGATTTCATGTGTCCTATAGCTGTCACTACATCTTCTGGGGTAAAATCAAAGTCTGTTATACATTCTCCTTGCGATTTCTCTTTGAAGAATGCATCTATGTCAGGTATTGCTTTGTCACTTTTTGGGGTACTGAATACCGATTCATACTGGGCTCTCAATGTCTCGGATATTTCTTTTAGATCGTCTGTTAGTTCATTATTTCCTTTCCTTAAGGGCCCGATAGTAGCGCGCGTTTTTGTTTTCCTTTTCGCATAGCTGTAGAAGTATTTTGGATTTTCCTTTATTGCTTCTACCGCCTTTTCCTCTTTCCTGTCTGTATGTCCTTTTATCAGAGTTTTATTTCCGATCGATTCTCTCCAGTTTTTCTTGTATTTCTTTCCTGGCATTGTTGTCTCCGCAATTAGCTAACATTATATATATATATATATATATATATATATATATATATATATATATATATATATATATATATATATAGAAATTCCTATTGACAGTGCCCTCCCTCTCAATGCTAGGTCCGTGCAAAACTTCTAACTTTGTGATTCTTAGGCAGCATTCTGACTCTTGCTTGACGTGATTTTAAGGTTATCGATACGACCTGTACTCCTATTGACCTCGAAACCTTTACAAGAGTGAACATTCATCGTAATCTTATGACCGCCTATAGTCATGACTGACAATATTGTCTTCTGGACTACTGTGACCAAAGTCAGGAGCCATAGATAATGATAAATTGTTCTAACACGTGTCTTTTGGTGTTATGAACACTTTAGTGTTCAACCCACTTGTGTGAAACGTATTGAAAAAATATTGAACACAGCTGTGTGAAATATATTGAAAAAAGTTTAACACAGCTGTGTGAAATGTATTGAATAACCGTGCTGAAATTTTTGAAGTGTTTGCAGTGTTTGAAACAAAAAATATGAAAATTTTTACAACATTCAGGCCCGTAGGTTGGGGGGGGGGGGGCGAACGATCCAACCCCCCCCTTGATAGGAAAGGTCCACTTCTGTGATCATAGTTATAACTTATGATGTGATATTATAATATATAACATTATTTAGTAAATAAACGCTTTCATCCTTTTCTTTTAAAACAGCACAAACTACTCTAAACTATTCTAAACCCCTTCCGCAGTGACTACGTCGTTGCGCCAAAAGGTCCGCTTTTCTACACTTTCGACTACCTCCTTGGGAAGTCTTGGCTACGGGACTGACATTCCCTCATCACCAATAGCTCCTGACTTTATCCACCCCTTGAATATATACTGTTCAAGTGCAGTAGCTTCCTGCTCCTCTGAAGTTGTTGGAAAAATTTGGTCGATCGGTTGAGCAAATATTTGAGGTTTCACTCTATAATCAATGTTGGTTTAAAGAAGCGTGGACCCTTAATATAATGTTCATTTTCGGAAAAATTAAAAAAAAAAAAATTATAAAGAACATAAAAAACTAATAATGATTGAATTTTGTTTGAAATTTCATGACTGTGACCAAAAAGAAAAAAGTATCCAATAAAAAAAAGAAAAAAGTATCCAATAAAAAAAAAAAAAAGATTATTACCAATTAGTAATTTTTTACGCTTTTAAGAAATTGTTTCTATAGACGAACTTTCGTCCGAAACTGTCCAATGTCCATGTTGTGCAAGTTATAACTGCACTGATGTACGAGAGAGAGAGAGAGAGAGAGAGAGAGAGAGAGAGAGAGTTTTGAGACTGTAAAATGCAAAAATCACAATTTTATACAACAAAGTATTCAATAATTTTTATGCTTCATTAAAATTCATTTTATTGAACTCACTTTATCTTCTCTCATTATTATATATACAGGGTGTTCCATAGGAACATTTATTTTAAATTAAATTTACAAAAGTAATATATTATGTAGAACTAAAACAAATGTTCAAATTGACGTCTTGTTTTGGGACCTGTTTTTTGTTGCAGGTAGAATAACACGCAATTGCTAATATGGAAGCGAGTTACACCCGTTTTCTTAACGAAATATAAAGGAGTGTAACTCACTTTCATATTAGCCATTGCGTATTATTCTACCTGCAACAAAAAAAAAACAGTCCCAAAACAAGACCTCAATTTGAACATTTGTTTTAGTTCTGAACTTCTGATGTATTACTTTGGTAAATTTAATTTAAAATAATTTTTCCTATGAGATCGGACTTATGGAACACCCTGTGTGTATATATAATATATATATATATATATATATATATATATAAAATATCAATTACTCTTTTAGGGATAAACTTTGTTTTTTAACTTTCTACATCATGATTCAGCTCAGAACAACAAGTCAGTAACAATAAGTATATGGAACTTTTGTGTTAGCGTCACATTTCAACGTCACATTCACGATGACGACATAGTTGACAATGTTATGGTACGGTTTGTTATGGCTGCTCTTTATAGTCTTTGTTACTGTTTGGGTTAGTTGGTTGGTTGGTTGGTTGAGCTTTGATTTCGTTGGTGTCAATGATATTTTTGTTTAGTTTCCTTTGCCGTTGGTTTGTTATCATGAAACTTTATATTACATACATTGTATTACCTCAGCCCTTATTTCTCGGTACTAGGGGTGGGCTCCACCTTGGTCCCTTGCTTTGGATCGCCTCAAAGCACCAGGCTGGAGCAACCTCCTCCTACATTTAGATTGGTGTTCAATTTGTTGCTATTAATTTTTACTGTTGTTGAGGTTGTTTTTGACAGTAATGTTATCGTTAATGTAATTATTATTGTTGTTGTCACTATTATTTGTTGGTGGTGTTAATGTCTTCATCGATGTATGGATTGAGGGGGCGGTTCATGATCACGGACAACCCGATTTCGCTGTTAATTCAGTATACCTCACTCGTGGGTGGGTAGTACAGCAGCTGCTGCTGCTGCTGCCTGCTACGACTGATTGGCTTCCCACCTCGCGCGCCACCACACACAGTATTACAGTAACCCACTATTACAGTATAATATACAATTAAATTATTTGTACTCAACACAAGACGTAAAAATATGCAAAGCCACAAGCACACACGCATACTTTCTGAAGTGTCGAGGGACACTAAGGCGCATTGTGGTGGGCTAGCTTGAGGCGAGGAGCCACGAAGGTAACACACCACGCCAAATCTTGCTTAACTAAGCGTCATGATCACGGATAAGTGCACAATAGTCGCAATCAGTAAATCACGGTAAACTCGATTCACGGATAACCACATAAGTAATATATTAGAACAGTTATAAAATAATTTAGAGAAAATCCTTCATCGTATATTGAGTAATCTAAAAAGATTACATCAAAGTTACTGAAATCTTAAACAACTTCAAAGCGAGACTAAATAAATATAAAAAAATAGGAAAGCAAACTTCAAGGGATGACTTAAGAAAAAATTTAAAAATATATTGCTTTCAACACGATACGATGAGAGAACATGATACAGAAAATTCAGCGTTCAGCAACCTCAATTATAAGAAGAAAAATGAGTAGAGAAAACAAAAATTATATATATATGAGAGAGAGAGAGAGAGAGAGAGAGAGAGAGAGAGAGAGAGAGAGAGAGAGAGAGAAAGAAAATTCCAACAACCTCAAGATCTACCCTAAGTTAGTCCAAGAAGGAAGTAGAAAAAAGTTAGAAATAGCAGTAAAAAATAGAACACTGAAAACTTATACCATGCTTACACTTATAGACGTGTAAAGCTTTCACACAAAAATAGTAGTAATAGTAAAGTACAGAACAGACGAGGCTTTCTCCCTCCTCCGCCAGCCACTGCTGACAGAAAATGGTGGCGAAAGAAGAATTATAGGAAAGTAGGAAAAAGTATAATGAAGAGAATAACGTCAAAGTTCATTCACATCATGCGTACACTTATCTCGTGTACTCAGTTACGCATTAAAAGACAAAAATATCGGATAACATGCATACTAAACTACTGATGTAACCTATGCTATACTTTTTCTTCTTTGAGAGAGAGAGAGAGAGAATTATGACTGCAAATATACAAGAATTACTCACAGTATATCCATAAAATTTGAGTATATCCATTTTGCACATTGGACAAGTGCGGTGTTCCAACAACCACGGGTCCACACAACCTTTGTGGAATTCATGTCTGGGAAGAAATAGAAATATGCAAATTATTTATTACGACTACAGATGGCACACTATCACCCCACGTACTTAAATAGTACACTATAATTACTACGTTCATTAAAATTTTATAGACCATTTTCATGTTGGCAAACATCGAAGAACCGCTTCCAGTTTGATGCCAGTTCAATGAATGACATTAGCCTACATTTTTGCACGACCAACATTTTTGCATGAAGAGAACTTAAAATTTGGTATTTGTGCCCTAAGTTACAGCAACGTGAACAGGGGTTCGAATCCCTACGACGCTGGTAATAATAATAATACAGGGGTTAGAACAGTGGGCCGCATTAGTTGGCCTGAACACTGTACCAGCTTCTAGCCCTACTCACTGATTGGGCTACGCTGTGGCTGATGTCGTCACTCCGCAGGATATAACGCCATGCTAATATACGAGTGAACGCATTATACAGGGTGTCCCAGGACTATTCAATTTGCAGGAGATTATTTTTGAGGTCATTCCCAGTCAAAAATGTTCTATGAACATGGGTCCGATTCTCAACAGTTACGGAGCTATGGGGATTTGAAGTTTAAGAGTGGTTCGCACATAATAATCTGTTTTATTGAACAAATGCTAAGTATGTACAGCTCAGTCTACAATAAATGTTCAAAATGGTCGCCTTCAGTTTGAATACACATTCTAACTCGTAGTAACAGTGAATGTGTAACCCAACCAACAGTGTTACGAGGAGTTAGAATGTGTATTCAAGCTGAAGGCGGCCATTTTGAACATTTATTGTAGACTGAGCTGTACATATTTAGCATTTGTTCAATAAAACAGATTATTATGCGCGAACCACTGTTTAACTTCAAATACCCATAGCTCCGTAACTGTTGAGAATCGGACCCATGTTCAGAGAACATTTTTGACAGGGAATGATCTAAAAAAATAATCTGAAATAATGACAAAGTCCTGGGACACCCTGTATATCGTAATACCAGTACAGGATATGACGTCATGCTAATACACGAGTGAACACATAATATGTAATAGTGTGGAATGGTTTTAATTCAACCATACCATGCTTGCACGAGCCATTTAATTTTATCAGACGAGTTAGCATGGTCAGCGAAACCATGGCATGGATAAGTTATCCAGTGGTTGGTTGACAAATAATTAATTAATCATGTATTTCCACAAGGGAGTTTTCGACGAAAGCTCGACGTGAAAATTACATATTTAATCTAACCTAAATCTTGACTCAAGTATATCTAACATAAGAATAGTATTGTCAAAGGATAAAATGGGGCGATTCTCCACCCCACTTCCTCAAAAAAATTAAGCAATCGACTGTATATGAAAAAAAAAGTTTATACTACAGAAAAATTATAAACTATCTTTTTGAACTGAATTGAATAAACTTTAATCATGACATATATAAATAACAAAAGTATTTTTACAAATACTATTCCAAAAAATAGTTTGAAACTATTATTATTAAGCTGAGCGTCTCGTGGTTCGATCGGTTAGGGCGCCGCCCAGCAGTACTGAGACTGCAGAGTCGTGAGCTCGAACTCTAATGCTGCCTAGAGCTGGACGGTTGTTTTTTTTCTGTCACGATGAAGCGGCAAGCCAGTCACCTGCCTTCCTTTATAGTTAAACTGTATATACTTTGCATAAATATTCTTTACATAACGAATTATGTGTTTTGAATTTTAGGTAATCTAATATAATTTAATAATATATAAAGATATTTTACGTGAATACTGAATTTCGGGGCCACCATTTTTTTTGGACCTCTGACTGGCCGAAAGTTGGTTACTTGGAAAATAAATAACCAACCTAAAACGACCACCGAACCGAGTGTAACCTAACCTGGATGAAACTGGGGGAGGGAAGGGGGTGAGATTACCGAAATGTGGTGGCACCGAAACTTGATACTAGTCATATTTCATACAAATTCATAATAGTAATTCAGAGTATAAAATTATAAGAAATGACGAAAATATTTTTGGGAAAACCTGTTTATATCACCATGTATTTTAGTATAATGTAATAAGTTATTCTAGGAATACATTTTTTGGTCACCCTGTATATTGTAATTACCAATAACTCTTAAGTACTTAATTATCTAAAAAAACAAGAGATTAATTAAAGATTTTAAGTGGGTCAAAGATTAGCTTGAGCAACACAAATAATAATAATAATAATATCTGGGGTTGTTCAATCCTTTTGGTAACATCTAAAGTCACGTGACGGAGGAAACCTAAAGCTTTACGTGGGATCCGACCCATTTACGAGTCACTGCATCATCCGAACGCGGAGGATGATCACCCGTCCAATTACTGAAGAGACCTAACGTCGCTTACCCTAGTTTCGTGCATCCTAATCAATCAATAAAACAATTAACCTAATGCCCCAATCAAATGAAATCCCTTACTTGCAAGGGAGGGATCTGATAGTGTCTCCCGCCTGGTAAGGCTCGATGCAGACAGCACAACTCTCAGTTTCTTCAATTTCCTGCAATGAAATGGAACAAAATGGAACTTAATAAATGGAATCTGTTCCCGTCCAGTTTCCTGTACATTCTCTTCGCTTCCAAAATGGAAATATAATGGAGGGAGATGTAGAGAAGAGAGAGAGAGAGAGAGGAGAGAGAGAGAGAGAGAGAGAGAGAGTGTAAAATTACTTATGGCATTTTACGCGAATGGAACGAGTAATTTTATTTCGTTAAAGGTTACATTATTTTATTTTTATCGTGTCTGCTACTCTTTTACCGCTTCTGCTATATACTTTTTATTGAAGTTTGCTACCTTTTTCCTTCAACGTTTGCTACTTTTTACACCGACTTTCCGAGATCGTGAGTCATTTTGACCAATTGATGATAGGAGTAGCTACTCGTGATTTTAATGGAGTACATCCTACCACACATTGTTATGAACGTTCAAATAAACACGCCAGTCTTAACTAATTCTTGAAAAATAACCAAATTTCCTCAAAAACATTTCAATTACGGTTGGGCCCATATCTAGTTCATTCTCGAAACAATAAGTGTAACCTTGACCAAACCCAATTTGTCCAAGAAAAATAGATCACAAAAATAGGTTAAAAAAACAGATTAAAATTCTTGTTATACAAAAATAGGTCCGAAAAATGGGTTCAAAAAAATTGGTCACGGGAAGTTCCTTATTTTTAAAGGTTTTTTACATTAAATTAATTCTACAAATGTGATTGGACACTGCCCTTAATAAATATTTATACAGGGTGTTCATAAATGGACGTTCTATTTTGTTCAATTCAAAGTAATTCGCATATAAATTTTTACGACATATTATTTTCAAGGAACTTTGAAGGTACAGTGGCGCTCATAAGTATTCGTACAGAGAAATATTTTAGTTATATTCGTCCTTATCTTTTGTACCATGCATAAGATAATTATGAAAAAGTTACAGTTCGTTTGGAAAAATTTAACAAATGAAAAAATTACTTCAACTTCAACATATAATGTAAAACATCAAAGAATTTGAGGAAAACCAAAAAAAAGTTGAAATGCAAATGTTTTCGTACATTTACTTACAAAATTATTTAACACTTTGTGTGTCCACCTTTTGCTTGAATTACTTTAATGATTCGTTTTGGGTATTTTTCCACGTATCTGAGTAGAAATTTTAGCCCATTCTTCTAAAGAAAATTGTTGCAATTCATTCAGATTCGAAGGGTTTCTTTTGCGGACACCTTTTTTCAAATCAAATCATAAATTTTCGTTTAAATTGAGATCTAAGCTTTGACTGGTCCACTAAAGAAGTTTGAAATTCTTTTAAGTCATTTCATGGTGCTCTTACTTTTATGTTTTGGAGCATTATCATGATGCAGTACCCAATTGCGTAACTCCGAAACTGAAGACAATACATTTTCTTCTAAAATTTCCTTATATTTCTTCGAACTGAAGATTCCATTGATGACAACAAGCTTTCCTGGACCAGAAACACTAAAGCAGTGGTTCCCAATCTGGGGTCCCCGGACCCCTGGGGGTCCGCGAAGGTAGTACTGGGGGTCCGTGAGCTTTCAATATTTCGAGAGGCTCCAATGAAAATCGTACATTTACCCCACGATAAGGGCGCTCAGGCTAAAATTTCAAGTTCCCTTGCTCTTGGCTGGAATTATTAATACTTTTTTAATACGCTGTATTTTAATTGCATACTCTCTTATATGTCCTTTATTTGATAGTGAAAAATGAGAAAACGAGTTAATTATTAGTTAATAAAAACAGTTTGTTTGGTAGACGGAATCTTTCAAAACATGGGGTCCGTGGGGAAAAAATAAAATAAAAGGGGTCCTTTGTGGTGAAAAGGTTGGGAACCACTGCACTAAAGCATCACCCAGAAAAGCAAACTACCATCACCATGTTTAGTCGTAGGAACGATGCTTTGTTTTCGAATGCAGTATTTGATTTTCGCCAAACATACCGTTCTTCGTTGTTCCCGAATAATTCAATTTTAGTCTCGTCTGTACAAAGAACTTTTACAGAATGCAAATTCATCAGTTTGATGATTCTTGGCGTATTAAATTTAAACGAGCTTCTTTGTGCGCTTTTCGTAGCAGAGCTCCGTTTTCATCGTGCAACTCTTCCATGCAAACTATTCTCTCAATGTACGACGTACAGTAAGGAGATGAACATCAATCTTAGAGTGTGTTAAAGTTTGGCAGCCATTCTTTCAATCCTTCCTGCTGTACGTTCTGAAATCTTGCTCCACACCTTGGTAGAGTTTTCATTGTTCCAAAGCCTTTCTATTTCTTTATAACTGCAGCAACCGTCGTAAATGGTATTCGAAGTTCTTCTCCTATCTTCCTATAACCATTTCAAGACTCGTGTGAAGTAATAACAGATCTCTTAAGATCTAGAGAGAGCTCTTTACCACGATGATCCATTGCTTACTAACGGCTTGTACACTGTACACAGTGTACAGTCATCCGTCAAGATTCACAAAAAAAATTCTAGAATTCAGAATTGCCAACAGTCTCTAATCAAGAACCAGCCAACTACTGATAAAAAGTTTAAATTCTTCAAGCCTGAGGTGGACACACAAAATATTAAATAATTTTATAAATAAATGCACGAAAACATTTGCATTTTATTTTTTTTTATTTTCTCAAATACTTTGATGTTGTACATTATATACTGGAATTAAACTAATTTTTTTGTTTGTTAAATTTTTCCAAACGAACTGTAAATTTTTTACAACTATCCTATGCATGGTACAAAAGATAAAGACGAATATAACTGAAATATTTCTCTGTACGAATACTCATGAGCGCCACTGTACATCCTGCAGATAAGGCTAGGCTGTAGGGTTGGCAGTGGTCCGAGTTTGCTGACTCCAGCTCCGGAGTGCTCCATGACTCGGCTCCTGCTTCAGGCCCGCTCTATAGCCGAGAGTTACCCCCAGTTCCAACTACAGAGCTGCTCCACTAACCCCAGCTTTATATCCTAAATTAAATAGTACATACACATTCGTGCACTCAACATCAGCGGTCCGGTTTGTTTACAACTAGTGTTTTACATGTTCGAAGAAAACCGTTCGTCAAACCGTCCAAAATACTAATAGCTAGTGATTGGCTCCCAATCCCTAAACTTGCCGACATCCACTCTACTATAAGTGGAGCAGCCCCAGCTCCAAGTTCCGGAGCACTCTGATAAGTCTGGCTCCAACTCTGCTCCGGCTCCACAATCCCAGCTCCAGCTCAGGAGCAGAGTTTAAACAATTGGCCTGCTGCGCTCCGTCTCCGAATCTTGGAGCTGGCTTTTGGCTCCGGATCCGGAACACTGCCAACCCTACTAGGCTGTCATCGAACTTACAGTATAATATGACGTATTCTACATTTTAATTTCGACCGGCACGACTTTTCAAATTGTCTTTCACATTCCCACAAATCTTCGGCTTTCTACATTAGTCTCTTTACTGAAGATCTAATAGGGGCTTTCCTCACTCCAGATTGTGCCTTAAAATCATGTTGTACATGTACCAAGACACTTTATATGGAAATTAACTCTTCAAAATAAACACACTGAGGCGAAGATCAAGCCATTTTGTAATGCAATGTAAATTCGATGAGAACATAAATTATTCATTAGATCTGAAAATCCACCCAGTCTCTCTCTCCGTGTGTGTGTGTGTGTGTGTGTGTGTGTGTGTTTTGAAAGAACTAAATTAACCATGAAAAAACGTCACGAACTTAAGTTATATTTTAATATTTATTGTCATACATGTAACCAAAAATACAGTATCAGTTAAGAAATTAAGCATATCTGCTTGTATTTTTTAAGATTAATGTAATAATACTGAGTTTGTTCAAATATACTTCTGAATCATGCGAGTATGCCTTTGCAAGGCTTAGTTCTCATTCCATACGCCTGGTGGCGAGTAGCCAATATTCAATTTGCGGGATAACGTGGTAAATAATGAAAAATAGGCCAGTTTTTTATCTTTATACACACACACACACACACACACACCTTTAGTTTACTTCCGCCCGAATTGTTAATTCTGACGAAGGTCAAGCTTTTCACTCCACCTTAGACCTACAGTTTAACGTGCAATCCGAACCACGCCCCACCAGCAGCCCAGCGTCTAGGCCATCCAGGGTACCCATTTATCTACCAACCACTTTCTTTATTGTGTGGAAGGATGAACAGCTGGGTTTTGCTGCGCGCCGGCTGCCGTCACAGTGTCTCGATCCCAAGGCCTTAGCCTACCCTACAGTACGAGAGAAAACTCCATTTCTGTGAAAATGTACAATGATCGAAGAAATTTATGTCAAATACTTTGTCGCATACAAATTAAACAAAATAGAACGTCCTTTTATGGAGACCCTGTAATATGTACAATGCACATACATAAACAGGGTGGTGTAGTAGTAGTTAACGTTACCGACTAAGAATCCATCGGCCCGGGTTCGATTCCCGGAGAAAGTAGCCGGGGTACAGCTTACCCAGCTGTTCATCCTTCCAGAAAAAAATAGGTTGGTAGATAAAAGGGTATCCTGGGTGGCCTAGTGGTTAAGACGCTGGGGCGGCTGGGCTGCTGATCGGGAGATCAAGTCCAGGCAAGAACGTTGAAATTTCTGACCACTCATGGTGGTTCGTGGTTCGGATTCCACGTTAAGTTGTAGGTCCAAGGTGGAGCAACAAGCTTGATCTTCGTCAGAATGAACAATTCGGGCGGGAGAAAAACCAAGGTGTGTATACACACACACACACACACACACACACACGGCGTGTCTTCAGTGACCTTAAAATGAGTGAATATATACTCGTATATTCTGAGCCTATGTACAGAATAGTGGTTCGAAATATTATGTAAATACAAAGACAAAATGAAGACGTGCAGGGAGTCTATTAGGACCTTTTTGTTGTAGTGACCTTTACAGTTTAGATAGCTAGACCGAATGTTTTGTTTAAACGGGGTTGTTTAATCTCCTTCGTAACATCTTAAAAGGTTATGTGACCGAGGGGACCTACGTTTTTACGCGGGATCCGAACCACGGGTCGCTACATACTGTAACCCAGACGCGGAGGACAGTCCCCCCATCCAACTAACTCTCCAGAACCAATGTCGCTTAATTTCGCTGGTCGACGAGAAGCGGTATTACAGCATTAACCACGACGTAACCCTGGATAGACGGGTTGAATGGACAGACAGACAGACAGACAGACAGGCAGACAGACATAGAGAAAAACGGAGAGGTACATTGATAAATAAAGACAAAACTTTTCATACAAAGTTCCTCAAATTTTCCCACCACAACTTTCAGTTCAGAAAGTAGTAAAAGAGAAGATTAAAACGATCCAACTGTTCGTAAAGTACGATTTTTACAGTTTTTAAGCTGATACAACAGTCTCGTTTTACAGTACACATGGAATACGGACATACAATGAATAACAATGATTCTCACAGATCAACAAACTAATTAGCATTTTTTATAAGCTTAACCTCTACAGTAAAGTGGTAATCACACTCGGCTGTCTGAGCTTCACTTCATACGATAATCCAAAATGAGATGTTCAAATTCTGAACCATTATTCCGCTCAAGTTCAAATTAAACGTGTAATAAAAAAATGGATATAAAAATATTAAATTCAAGGTTCTAAACTGTTTGCTAGACGTTAGTTTCAAACAAGGAACGCTTTGTTTGGCGATTTGACATCGTTTACCCCGTAAACGTTTTATATATATATATATATATATATATATATATTTTTTTTTTTTTTTTTATTTATTATTTTTTTTTTTGTATTGGGGCGTTTACCGCCACTTCCCGCTATATGGTAGCGGATATCATGGCGAGGCGGAATACGAGAAAGAGAAACGGAGACGGAGAAAAGGCACTAGAAAAGGGAGAACAGCGGACTACAGGTGAGAAGTCACCTAAAGCTCAGATAGGATGCGAGATTGGGAGAGGAAGAGGAAAAGACGGTCAAGCGAGAAGAGAGGGCTCTCAGCGAGCATAAGGCGTAAACGTTCGGGGAGGGGGAAATCAGAAAGGAACGGGAAGGCGCGACGACGTACTGACGACAGGGTGGGGCATTCCACAAGGATGTGAGAGACGGTGAGGGGCGACTGGCAGGAGGCGCAACGAGGAGCCTCCTGCCGGAACATAAGATAGCCGTGCGTGAGGCGCGTATGGCCGATGCGAAGCCGCGCAAGGACGACCTCTTTGTGTCTGGAGCGGTGGAAAGAGGACACCCAATATGACAGACGGGGGCGGATGGACCAGAGTTTATTTCCGGTGGCATCGTCCCAGGACTGTTGCCACATGCGGTCGTAAAAGGAACGAAAGACCTGCACATAGTCTGAGAAGGGGAGCGGGCGGGGGAGGGGAGGCAGCGAGGCGGCGGACCGGGCTATGCGGTCCGCCGCCTCATTACCGGAAACACCAACATGGGCGGGAACCCAGCAGAAGGTGACCCGGATCCGGTGAACGGTGTGCAGGACATGGTACTCCTGTTGAATAAGGCGTACAAGGGGGTCCGGGGAATCATAGCGCTCGAGCGCCTGAAGGGCGCTCAGCGAGTCCGAAAAAATGGTACAGGAGGACCGCGAACAACCCGATACCAGACGGAGGGCTTCCAGAAGGGCAAAGAGCTCCGCGGAAAAGATGGAGGCCTGAACCGGCAGGGGGATACCCCAGAGGTAGGTGACAATGACGGAGAGAAGACGGCGGCCGCGACACCTGCAGGGGAGCGCGAGCCGTCGGTGTAGACGGGAACGTCGTCCGAATGGACGGGAAGATGGGCCAGAAAAGAAGACCGGAGGACGGCAGGAAGAGACTCCTTACGCAGGCCACGGAGCGCCTGGCAACGTCAGATAGGGGTGGTCCGCCAGGGGGCGACAGATCGAAGGAGAACGGCAGAATAGAGGGTGGGGGATTCCCAGGGACGAGAAAATCTCGGCCAGAGAGGCAGCGAAATGCCACGTGTCAGGCCGGGGTAGCGCCTGGGAGATCGCGGAGAAGAGTAGGGACATCGGAAGGCGGCAGATGCGAAGGTAACACTTCGCCATGAGAAGGCCCCGGCGAAGGGGCAGGGGGGGGGTGTCCACAGTCCACCTGAAGACTAGCGACAGGGGACGAGCGGAAGGCACCCGACGCCAGGCGAAGGCCACGGTGGAGAAGAGGATCCAGCATACGGAGTGCCGGAAGAGGCGGAGCTGTAGACCACACAGCCGTAGTCGACACGGGATTGCACCAGGGAGGTGTACAGGCGCAGCAGAGTACGCCTGTCCGCCCCCCAGGTCGTGTGGGACAGATGACCCAAAAGGGAGAGGGTGCGGCGAGATGTTTGCCGCAACCGCCTAAGGTGTGGAACCCAACCGAAAAATCCGTCGAGGGTCATACCCAGGAATCTAACGGATGGGACGAGGGGAAGAGGAGTGCCGGCAAGGGTAAGGGCGAAGGTATGCGACAGACGGAGGCGCCGAGGACGGAAAAGCATACTGGAAGACTTAGAGGGTGAGAAAGCATAGCCAACCGAGGACGCCCAGCGAACCACCGCGTTGATGGCTAGCTGGAGCCGACGTTCAGCCAAAGACGGGAGGCGGCCAGAGCAATAGATAGCCAGGTCATCGGCATAGAGGGAGCTACGAACGGATGTAGGCAGGACCGTAGCGACTGTGTTCATCACGAGTGAGAAACACAAGACGCTAAGGACACTACCCTGAGGGACACCCTCCTCCAACGGAAAGCGGTCAGAGAGGGCAGAACCGATGCGGACGCGGAAAGAACGGGCGGACAAGAAGTTATAAATAAAGGAAGGGAGAAAGCCTACGAAACCCAGGGAGCGTAAGCAGTCGAAGACCGCGCTCCGCCGGGTAGTATCGTAGGCCTTCTGGAGGTCGAAAAAGACGGCGAGTACAAATTGACGCCGGGAGAAAGCCTCCTGCACGTCATGGCTAAGGAGAAGGAGGGGGTCGGTGGTAGACCGGAAGCGCCGGAAACCAGCCTGGGTAGCAGGGTACTGGTCACTCGCCTCCAAGGTAAAGGACAGCCGCGAGGCGACCATCGCCTCCATCACCTTGCAGGCACAGCATGTTAGGGAAATGGGGCGATAGTTCGACGGGAGTGAGGGGTCTTTATCGGGCTTCGGTATGGGGACGACGATGGACTCACGCCATCGGTCCGGAAATGAACCCTCCAAACAAATCCGGTTATAGAGGTCCAGTAGAAAGCTGAGAGCAGAGGGGTGGAGATGCCGTAACAAGTCATAGGGGATATTATCGGGGCCGGGGGCGGAAGAGCGTCGGGGGCGGAGGGCCTCCCGAAGCTCTGTCATGTGGAAGAGGTGATTATAGGGGTCATCCCTATGAGGTGGAAATTCCGGTGGGTCGCGGCGGGAGTGGGGGAATCGGAACTGGAGATGGCTGCAAAGTGCGCCGCGAGTGCGTTCGCGACGGCCTCCGGATCGGACACGAACTCGTCGTCCCCGACCCGAAGCACCGGGGGTCGAGGGGGGACACGGGTCCCCTCAAAGCTACGCACCTTGCGCCAAACAGTCGAGGGGGCAGTCGAGGAGGAGATCCCGGACACGTAACTCCGCCAGGAGGTACGCCGGGCCAGTTTCAGGACCCGACGGGCCACTGCCTTCAGGCGCTGAAATTCTATCTTGTGCTCCAGCTGGCGGGTCCGGTAGAAGCGGCGGCCAGCACGGCGCCGCTCCTGAACGGCATGGGAGCACTCTGGAGTCCACCATGGGACGCTTCGCGGCCTGGGGAGCCAGAGGTACGGGGGATGCAACTGGCGGCAGCCGAGAGGATCTTACTCTCGAGGAAGGCGAGGGCCTCATTGACGGAGGGAAAGGCAGGAATTGATGGCGAGATCGCCGTGCCCCTCGCGTATGAGGCCCAGTCTGCTCGGGCGAACAGCCAGCGCGGGCGGACAGAGGTGGGGGAGAGGAGACGGGTCGGGGTAAGACACACTGGGAAATGGTCACTGCCGGAAGAATCCGGCAGGACCTCCCAGGTGAACTCCGTCACGATTTCGAGGGAAACCAGGGAAAGGTCGATACAGGTGAAACTGTCATGGGCCGAGTGAAGGCAGGTTGGGGAGCCATCGTTCAGAAAGGTGAACTCGAGCTCGTCCATAAGGGAGAGAAGGGTCCCGGAGAGAAAGGTGGAGCAAACGTCCCCCCAGGCCGGGTCCCGACTGTTGAAGTCCCCGAGAATCAGAAAAGGGCGGGGAAGCTGAAGAATTAGGTCACGGAGAGAATCGGGTGGAGGGCGTACGTTAGGGGAGAGGTAAAGAGAGCAGACCGTGAGCTGGCGCCCCAAAGAAAGGCGCACGGCCACAGCTTGCAGGACTGTACGGAGCGGGAGGGGGCGGAAAGGGACGGAGCGGTGCACGAAGACCGCGGCGCCCCCCCTCCCCGCCCCATCGAGAGGCGGGGAAGGGAGCCCGCAGTAACCGGACACTCGAGGGAGGGAACGGGATCCCAGAATCGTCTCCTGAAGGCAGAAACACGCCGGACACCTGGAGGCCAGGAGAGAGGAGAGACTCTCGAGGCCTACCAGGAGCCCGCGGATGTTCCACTGCAGGAGCGAGGTATAGGGAGGGTAGGAAGGTCAGCGTAAAGGATGGTTATGGGGTGGGTGGGCCGATCGGGCGGCCCGTGATTAAAGAGGGAATCGGAAAGCCCCGGAGTTCAGCGAGGGACGCCGAACGAGGGCGAGGGTCACCCCGACGAGGGGGCGATGTGGAACCAGACGCCGGCAAGTCCTCCAGAAGAGGAGTCTCCCGGACGTCCGGGGGAGAGCGATGCAGAGAAGGGGATGTGAAAGGTATCCAGAATGCCCCTCCCTTCACCGGAGGTGCGGGGGAGGCAGGACTACGAGGGGGAGTGGAAAATAATACCTCACCCAGAGGCATTGGCAGGTCGAGGAGAGAGATGGGGCGGGTCAAGCGCGGGGGCGTGCACGTCCCACCCACGCCGACCAGGCGGGCGAGTTCCCCCTCCAGTGGGTCCATCGACCGGGCCGGAGAGGGGTGTATCTCAGTCCCCACCACGAGGGCCGTCGGGGACCCCAGGGGGGAGCGTGCATAACGGTTGCGCAGTGGGGACGGTGAGGACACCGGGGCGGTAGGGCGAAGGGGGCGTTTGTGTTTGGGAGAGGAAGGTGATGCGAGGCTTATGGCTTCGAACCTTTCGGGGTCACCACTGGCGCGGCGCTTGCGGCCCCTACCCCTCCGTCGTGCGGCCCGCATGGGTGACGGCGGGTCACGATCCGGAATGGGGGTGGCCGAAGGCGCCGGTGGAGAGGGCGTAGAAGGGGCAGGGGGGTTGCCGACGAAGCATCGGCGTTCGCGGAGGGAGCACGTGGGGACGCGCTGGTAGTACGGGGAGCCGCGGTAGGAGTCCGCTGGCGGCAGAGGATGGACTGGGAGTAGCGGACACGGTGGGTGGAGGCGCGTTGGGAACCGCCGGTGAGGACGGGGTCCGGGAACGGAGAGCCTCGGCGTACGAGGCACCACGCCGGGCCTCGCAGCCACGCAACCGCTCCCGCGCCTCCCGAGCGCTGAGAAACTCTGATGAACAGAGGGCCCGAACCTCCCTTTCAAAGAGGAAGGACGGGCAAGAGCGGGATGAAGCAGGGTGTGGTCCATGGCAGTTGGTGCAGGAAGGCGGAGCAGTACAGGGCAAGGGGTGGGGAGGGCCGCCGCAGCGGACACACAACGGGGCCGGCTGACGGCAGGAGCTGCTCACGTGGCCAAACCTATTACACTGAAAACAGCGCGTAGGATCTGGCACGTATGGTCGTACTGAGAATTCGCACGCTTGTCTCTCACCAAAGCCCCAGAATACCGAAACGGGGGCACCAGTGAGTCGAAAGTGAGGAGCAGGCGAGGAGAAGGGGCGGTTGGGGACCGCGATCTGTCGGGAAAGCGGTACACCCTCACAACACCCTGGGAGGCGAGGTCAATCTGGAGGTCTTCCACCGGGATGGGTAGAAGACGAGCAGCGTAAATTGTGCCCTGGCACTGATTGAGGCGGGGGTGGGGAGTCACCGTGATCCCGCAGCCCAGGACATCGGGGATAGCGAGCAGAGAGGAGGTTTCGGCAGAGGAACGCGACCTTATCAAAATGGAGCCATCCCTCTGAGGCCGAAGGTCAAAACGCGCCGTCCCCGTCTTCCCATGGATCGCTCGAAAGAGGCGTTCGTGGTTAGTGGGGAGGGGCTTGGAGGAGGAGGGGCGGAGGACGAGGAACTTGTCCATCGTCCTAAGGCCGAGTGAAGCCGTCTGGCCAAACACCACCGGAACTTCGAGGGGGCGAGAAGACGAGAAAGGCGGACGGCGACGTCGGGTCCCACGTCCCCCAGGGGCCGAGGGGGCCGGGGGCGATGAGGCCCGACCGGAATGGGAGGCGACCGGGGCCGCGGGCCTCCCACCTGAGGGCGAAAAAGCAGGTGGGTCCCTATCGGGACGTGGAATATGGGGGGATCCAGGGGTCGGGGGGTCCACTGCAGGTCCATCCGCTACTGGCGGGGGTCGGGCAGCGGCGCCACGAGCCTGGGGAAGAGAGGGAGAGGAGGTGTCGGCAAGAAGAGCAGACGGGGTGGGCGAGGGCTGCCGACTGCCCTTACCAGACCCACGGTCCAAAGAGGTAGTCAGAGAGAGGTCAGATGCACAAGCCGGGTCGTCAACGAGGTCCATTAGATTTGTAAGTGTTTCCATAGAAAATTTTTATTGTTGTTTCGCGCCCGGGGCCGCGGGGAACCGATTACCCGGGGCCCAAGGGGACCAAGCGCACGCCGGCGGGGGATGGGTGCCTCGTCCCATGTAGGTACCCCCGTTTCAAAAGGGGCCCTTGCAGCGTCGAAAGTTCTCCCCCGCCGGCAGCAAAGACCAAGGCCCCCCAGGGTCCCAGGCCTGGGCACCCTACCAGCCAACTTAGTCCGGCCCGGCCATGGGGGCGAGACCCCCAGCGACCAGCCCCGGCAGCCCACAGGGCGGCGCGAAGTGAATAGAGAAAACAGGAAAAACAGAGGGGGCAAGGAAGAGGGTAAAGAAGGGAAGACAGGAAAGAGGGGGCTGTAGGATAGCAGGGTATGCTAAAAGTCCACTTCGCAACCGGGCGGGGACCCGGCAGGGCCCCCAGCCGCGGCTGACCCCCCTCGCCACATGGAGGCAGGAGCCCGCGGGCGATCCACCCAGAAAGACCGCCCGCGGGGAGGGGGATATATATATATATATATATATAGGAAGAACATAATAGACTAGAAGAAACTCAGAGACATTTCACAGCAAACCTCACACTAAACCCAATTACCATTCAAACAAAACTGGAAAATAGGAAAGGCAGTATTCCCAAATTAAAGGCCCGACAAGGGACTTCTTTAACACTGAAGGAAAATAGCTTGGTTGTCAGGGGACCAACACTTTTTAACCAGCTTCCAAAAGACCTCAGAAACGTTACAGGGGTCAAAGTTGAAGTCTTCAAGAGAAGACAAGATGCCTGGCTCAGGACGGTACCAGATGAGCCGGGTATACCTGGCTATGTACGGTGGAGAGCGCAAAGAAACAACTCGCTCCTCCACCAAGCCAGACCTAGAGGCAGGACCACCAGCTTGACCTTCGTGTGGAGAGAGACCATCACACGAAACAGCAACGAGGTTAACGAGCTGTGTATATATATATATATATGTATATATATATTAGTGGCGATCGGTGACAATTATCTGTAGGGAAGCATGCATAACCTATTATATATATAAGGGGTTCCAAAAAACCTTAGCCCCCCCCATTTGCAGCTTACATGTTTACTTATATCGAAATAGTTGTTAGTGATTATAAAAATATATAAAATTCTTTATTGCAGGTATTAAAATTACTCTAGCTGATAAAGTGATAATATAATGGCTTCTCAATTAATTGGTGATTCGGAGAGGCAACGTGTGATAGATCGCGTACGAGCAATAACATTTCGGGAAGCTCGTGATGCTGGAGCCACCTTTATAACACGTTCATGGGTTGCCAAAAAGTTGCGAAGAAATGAGGACTTCGTCAAAAGAAATTGGAATAAAACTTTGGATGAATGTGAAATGGATACAACCAAATCTGGGCGCCCAAATTTGCCACTCTCTCAGGAAACAAAGGACATCATTGAAAGCGGTACGCGTAAGCGGAAAAACAGCTATGCTAAACTTTCTAGAGAGATCGAAGTGTTAAGAGGAAAGATCGTTAGTGGTGAGATCATTCGACTGTACCGTCATAGGCAAGGTTTAAGCCTTGGCATGAACTTCCAAAGCCAAGAAAAACTCAACTTAACATCGATGACAGAATGTGGTTTGCCCATTATCTTGAAGATTGGGATGTGGATGATTTCATGCATTTAGCTGTCTCTGATGAATTTTTTGTTTACGTAACACGTCGGCTTAACTACCAAAATGATCGAGTGTGGGCCACAACACCAGATGAAATCGATGACAATGAACATTATCGCGAATTATTAAAAAGTCCAGACTGTGTTGGTGTGTTTGTTTTGTTCACTGCAAAGAAGCTCAGGTGGGTGCTGAAGCCAAATGGTCAGAGTTGGGATGGACAGTATTTTCGTGATATTATTCTATCCCAGCATGTCATTCCTTTTCTAAGAAACCCAAACAATGTTATGGATGTCGATCAGGTCACACTTCCGCACGATAAGGCCCCCTGCTTTAAGGCATTAGCCACTCAACAGTTGTTGCGGAACCATGAGATCGATTCTTTGGAAATGAAGAATGGCCAGGAAATTCTCCTGATCTGGACGTTTGTGAACACATTGGAACAGTTATAAAGGACAAGGTTGAATGTCTCTTGTTTCAAGAACCTGCAGCAAATCGATTTTCGAAGGATACAATGACGCAACACATTGAAACTGTTTTAGCAAATTTGCGTAACGATCAAGATCTGTTCACGTCACTTTTGGCAAGCTACCCAAAGCGAATTCAGGCTGTCTTGGAAGCCAATGGCGGGAACACCAAGTTTTAATTGTTTCTCATTAAATGCAGGATTAAATTCTCTTTTGTAAGGTATGTTTAGTTTCACTGTACCTCTAATGGTTTAGGCCATGGGTGGGGGGGCTAAGGTTTATTGGAACCCCGTATATATATATATATATATATATATATATATATATATATATATATATATATATATATATATATATATATATATATATATATAATGAAAGACATTAACCTCAGTATAACGACTTCACTTTGATTCACTCATAATTAAGCAAACTCTAATTACAATTAGCTTGTATTTCTTCTAAAAATATATTTGGTAATAATTGTCAGTTATTTAGTCATTGAATACTATAAGCTCATTAATTAAGCGCTTTAAAAGGATTCCGTTAGCATAATAGCAGGAATAAGCAATTCTCTAAGTAGCTTCCACGATCCACGTTTTGCCTAAAGAAATGAATGCGTTATGGGTCTGTGTTTCCATCGGTGAATATTTTTTATTCTTTTAAGACATAATATTAATTCATCCCCAAGTATAGCGATCAATAATTTTATTGTATATCATTTATTACATTTATACTATCGTATAAGCAGTGAAAAAATTTATCGGTGATTTGATACAATTTTTATAAAACACGAATATAGTAAGTCAAACAAAAGAAGCAATTGTCAAGGTTGCTTCCACTGGCGCCCGTCTCGACGCAACAAAATTATTGCTCTACCCCTCTTTTTTCAATGCACTGATTTGGATTTTGAGCTTTATGTATTAAAAAAATATTTGAAAGGAGTATAGCGGCTAGGGTTGCCAGACGTCCCGTATTTTACGGGACAGTCCCGCATTTGATCCAAAAATCCCGCGTCAAAATCCCGCGTTCAAAATCCCGCGTTCAAAATGTCCTGCAAAAAAAAATTTTTTAAGCAAATTTTTTGGGATGAATTAATTTAGAATTTCAATATTATGCATAATAATTTCAATTTATTCACGGTTTAATTGTTAAATATTATTATAATAAAATTTTTCTAATTTTGTTTGTTGTAACCGTTGAAGAAATCGTTTCAATTTGAAAAAAAATTTGTTCTTAAAAAAAAAAAAAAAAATTTTGTCCCGCATGGGCATTTGAAAAATCTGGCAACCCTACTATAGCCTAGTGATAATTTATCATAATTTTATCGTCATTAATATTGTTTAACAGCGCTTCTAATCATTTAAGTGGGGAAGCAATGCTTCCATTGCTTTCATGGACCGAACGCCACTGATACAGGGTGAGCGAAAAGTCCCTGTGCACGTGCAAGAAGTGTAGTGAACCTGTACCTGCACTGTGTTGGAAGTGGACAGGGACTTTTCGCTCAACCTGTATAATATATATATATAAATCAAAGGTATTTCAAGAATTCAAGAATTCATGGCCTTATTTTTGTTCATATATAAAAGGAAATATATTTTATTCATGTCAGAAAGCTATGCTAGATTAAATGCAAGCATTCATTTACTTTAAGTAAAAAATTGGCCTTAACTCCTCGCAAATTTGGGCCTATTTTGCCCTAATAATTTAGTTTTTTCATGCAGGAAGGGGGGCCAAGGTCAAACGCCCGCAGAAACGCCCCTACCCTCGGTACACAAGAAGAAAAGAGCCGAAATCAAGGTCCAAAGTGTTCGAAGCCTGGATATTTGAGGTCATAGTCAGGGGGAAAGATTGATTGAAGAAGGTTGTTCCAGAGTTGACCAGTTGAGTAGATAAAAGAATGAGAATACCGATTAACCCTTGCGTTAGAAAAGGGATGAAAATGTGTCGAAAGTCTGGTACTGCATGTTCTCCTTAGAAGAGGCGGCATGAAAAGCGTACTTCATTCAGGGGCGGTCAAGACCCCTGTACAGAGACAGCAACTGAGTTGGAGGTGAAGAAATTGCGGAATAAGCACAGCACACCTAACCTCTTAGAAGCTGTTTTAGAAAGAGAGTATATGCGATCTCTCAGGAAAGATCACGAGAAAAGAAAACACCAAGAATGATAAGAAGAGGAGGATTGAGTTGTGTTGTTGAATGTAAGGGGATAGTCCTGTGGAAAATTGTGACGAGTAGAGAGATGAAGGAACCGAGTTTTTAAGGCATTGAAAACCTCGTGGTTTTCTCTGCCCCAAATCAGAAATAGTAGAAAGATCAGAGGTCAGGTGCGCCAGAGCAGTTTCTCGCGAAGCATGGAGTGACTGTTGAGAGGAACACTTTGTGAAACGGGTGGAGAAATGAAGGCTGGAATCATCGGCATCGGAGTGGATAGGATAGGAAATGAGACTTAAAAGATGATAGTAAGTTCGAATCTCGGTCGCGGTAAGGCTTATTTAATCTTATTGTGGCTTGGATTTATGATAGAAGCCTGCTGTCCTGTATTGAATGGCTAGAGCTAGACGAAATGCTGAACCTTTAACCCACAAACTTTCGAAGTAGGCCTAGCCAAGAGTGGGCCTGAGCTTTGTTTACATCTGATGTAAAAAAATTCAAGTTGCCGCGTTCTTTTGGTCCACAAATCTGACCAAATCACTGACAGAATGTTACTTCAAAATCAATCAAGTTTTGGACAAAAAGAAAAAAGTCTAAATAAAATTTGTTTTAACATTTTATTTTAGTTATTCCCGTTAAATTTATTATCGAAAGAAAATGTCTAAAAAACATATCAAATCGTATACAACACTAAATACAATTCAAAAATGTCTATGTATATAATGTTAGTGTCCGAGGTAATATACAATTTTTAGAGAAAGAATTCCAAAACACATTATCATATAAACTTGACAAATAATATGGTTACAATATCCTGATACGAACCTCGACAAATCAATAAGATTTTTTCTCTTATAACAAAGGAACAGAATTCTTTAGTTTGTCCTTGTGATATTGATTTATGTTCTAGATATATATATATATATATACTATATATATACACAAACTCAGAATGGTCCCCTGAGAAACTTATATGTTAAACACAGACCGTGCATGGAACAAGGAACTCTTCTGGGAAAATTAAATCCACTATAGTCCGAATAAGTAATGGTAAATGACAAATACCATAGTTTTTCTTTTTCATGATGCAACCCGACGTGGGCAACGGGTCTCTCGCAAAGAGGTCCCATAAATATAGCTTCCCTCACAGCTATCTGCAAAGCAGACAGGATCCAGCTTTGGGACATGGATCTAGGGTTTAAAGCAGCCTAGCCCTGCTACATTTAGAACCTCAATATAAG
This sequence comes from Bathynomus jamesi, assembly GCA_023014485.1. NCBI lineage: Eukaryota > Metazoa > Arthropoda > Malacostraca > Isopoda > Cirolanidae > Bathynomus > Bathynomus jamesi. The sequence continues at coordinate 81,009 of JAJOZX010005979.1, forward strand.
CAAAAGACTCGTTGCATTCACGTGGATTGAATACATGAATGCAACGAGTCTTTTGCTTATATTGAGGTTCTAAATGTAGCAGGACTAGGCTGCTTTAAACCCTAGATCCATGTCCCAAAGCTGGATCCTGTCTGCTTTGCAGATAGCTGGTGAGGGAAGCTATATTTATGGGACCTCTTTGCGAGAGACCCGTTGCCCACGTCGGGCTTGCATCATGAAAAAGAAAAACTATGGTATTTGTCATTTACCATTACTTATTCGGACTATGTGGATTTAATTTTCCCAGAAGAGTTCCTTGTTCCATGCACGGTCTGTGTTTAACATACTATATATATATATATATATACAGGGTGGGCGGAAAGTAGCTCCCTATTTTGGATTGGTAAAAAAATACGTATATTATCCATTTATTTCAGAAGAAATAATATGAAAAGGTAGGCATACATGGTAGGTTTTCTCTAAAATTCAATGTGGGCTCCAACTCTTTCCACCAGCTTCTGCAGCCGCCCAGGAATGGCGTCCACTGACTTTAGCAGGAACTCCGGCGGGATGGAGGACATGACTTCCCGAATTCGGTCCTCCAGTTCTTCCAATGTCCTCGGTTTGGTGCGGTAGACTTCTTCCTTTACCCACCCCCAAAGAAAGAAGTCGCACGGTGTCAAGTCGGGGCTCCTGGCTGGCCATTGATGTGGACCACGACGACCCATCCAACGCCCAGGGAAGTGGGCATCCAGCCACTCACGGACAACAAGAGCGAAGTGCTGAGCGGTACCTTGCTATGTTGCGAAACGAGGTCTGGCCGGTTGTCAGCACATGGGAGAACATCGACGATCTGATATTTATGCAAGATGGCGCCCCTCCGCACTTCGCTCTTGTTGTCCGTGAGTGGCTGGATGCCCACTTCCCTGGGCGTTGGATGGGTCGTCGTGGTCCACATCAATGGCCAGCCAGGAGCCCCGACTTGACACCGTGCGACTTCTTTCTTTGGGGGTGGGTAAAGGAAGAAGTCTACCGCACCAAACCGAGGACATTGGAAGAACTGGAGGACCGAATTCGGGAAGTCATGTCCTCCATCCCGCCGGAGTTCCTGCTAAAGTCAGTGGACGCCATTCCTGGGCGGCTCCAGAAGCTGGTGGAAAGAGTTGGAGCCCACATTGAATTTTAGAGAAAACCTACCATGTATGCCTACCTTTTCATATTATTTCTTCTGAAATAAATGGATAATATACGTATTTTTTTACCAATCCAAAATAGGGAGCTACTTTCCGCCCACCCTGTATATATATATATATATATATATATATATATATATATATATATATATGGCGGGTCCCAAAATATATACCGAAGGGTGAAATTATAGAGGCACAGTTATCATTAAGCTTACATGTGAAAACTCTCAACTGACTTTCGTGCGAAACTTCTTAAGATAGATTTTAAAATTCGTCATATAAAATATAACTGAAGGAAGGTATCGTGTACTGAAAATATATAAAACTGCGTATCTCATTTTCTAGTTTCTACATTTATAAAGCAATGATTAGGTTATTAGCGAAAGGCAGGGGTCTTAATATCCACCCAATCCTTTTAGAATAAGTACTGAGGCCATTATCCTTCAATTAGGATTAATGATCCAGTTAGACAAACATCGTTGCGAACACGCCTCAGTAAACACTCAGGTTCTGTCAACAACACATTTTTTACAGCAAGTAAATAGAGGTAACGTCGTACGAGGGCAGTTTTTTACAGTTAGAAAACGCTAAATCCCGTTGTTATCAGAAGAAACGGTCTTAGAGTAAATAGCTGTAAAAGAGTATAACTGATAAATAGATACCAATTTAAATGATCAATGATAAAAAAACAAATATATATATATATACTGGGTATTTTCTACCATAGTTGAATGGCAAGCGAATAAACAGGCATGTGAATGGGTATATGGGTAATACGTACGAACTGAAAATTAAATCCAAAATGTGTAATGAATAAACGGGTATTAAATATATGATAAAGGAGTGCTAATGTATAAACAGGTATAAATTTCATTTCTTTATACAAAAAAAAAAACTTTTAAAAATCCTCACCTTGTCTCCAGCTTTCATATTTTTTACTGGAATTTTGGCGAGAGCTTTCTTTGCCGCGTTACTGAGATGTCTCTAAAAAATAAAGAATAATAATAATAGAGACTAAGAACAGAGAATTATTATTAGTATAATAAAATCAAATTATAAATTTTACACCTCAAAAACAAAATCACATTTCAAAAACCAAAAAATCAAATTGGTATTGAAGAGGACACGGAAAAAAAAACAGTGATGTGGGTATTTGGGCAAGGAAAAGGAGGACATGAAAAGGAATGTTCTCCTACGTCAACCCCCCAACCTCTCTCTCTCTCTCTCTCTCTCTCCACACACACACACACACACACAGAGTGTATATATATGCCTCATCGTAGCCAGTGTTGTAAAACTGCTTCCCGTTCATCAGCGAAGTTAAGCGACATTGGGTCGGATTGTAGGTGGATAGGAGACCATCCTCTGCGCCCAGACTATGTAGTAGCGACCCGTGATTTGGGTCCCACGTAAAGCTGTAAGTCCCCTCCGTTATATGACCTAAGATGTTGCGAAGGAGGTTAAACAACCCCGTCATTATTTATTTATTTATTTATATATATACTAGCAGGTTACCCGGCGTTGCCCGGGTAACCTAAACCCGCCCTTCGTGCGGGTTCTAAAATATCCCAGCTGAAGGTCGAATATTTTCTCTTTAACCAAACTATTACGACTTAACCTAACCAATCGTCAAGGGCGTACAATTAACCTAAAAAAATAAATAAAAAAATAAAAAAAAAATTATTTATTTATTTTTATTAAGAGAAGAGGATTCTTTATACTGTACGGCATTGACGATTGGTTAGGTTAAGTCGTGCTATTTTCATTAAATTTTATTTATAAAATAAATAAATAAATAGCTAGCAGGTTAAGTTAGGTTAGGTTAAGCTTTAACGAAAATATCACGACTCAACCCAACCTAACCTAACCAACCTAACCTAACCAACCTAACCTAACCAACCAACCTAACCAACCTAACCTAACCAACCTAACCTAACCAACCTAACCTAACCAACCTAACCAACCTAACCAACCTAACCTAACCAACCTAACCTAACTAACTTAACCAACCTAACCAACCTAACCAACCTAACCTAAATTGAATGGAAAACAATAAATTTTTTTTATTTATTTATTTTAGGTTAATTGTACGGCATCGACGATTGGTTAGGTTAAGTCGTGCTATTTTCGTTAAATTTTAAATAAATAAATAAATTTTAAATAAATAAATAAATAAATAAATAGCACCATTAGATTCCTTGTAAAAAACTGGTTATTATGAAGTTATTTAAAATTTGTAAGTTCAACCGTTTGGTTTTCTATAGCGAACAACTAAACAATAACAAACTTCCTCTTTTATATATATAATATAAGAGAGAAGAAGAAGAAGAAGAAGAAGAAGATATATATATATATATATATATAATATATATATATATATATGTGTGTGTGTGTGTGTGTGTGTGTGTGTGTGTGTGGTGTGACCTCTTTAATAATTTAGAAATTTTGCACTTTGGCTGTAATAATCCTTGCTCAAATGATTCTCACTGTAAACTCATAGATAGGTATTATAGTAAGATAATATCCCTGTTAAGAGAAGCAGGAAGCCCCTTGATTAAATCTTACAACTATCATACTAAGGTTATTCCTGGATGGAATGATTTTATTGCCCCCCCCCCCCTGAAGAGGGAATCGAAAGACGCCTATGATTTGTGGTGCGTTCATGGTAGACCCAGATTAGGAGACAGTATACATAAATATGTAGAAGTCGGGGTCAGTATAAGACGGCCATAAGGCCATGTAAACAGGAAGAAGAGTCTATTCGGGCATCAAAAGCCTGTGAAGCTCGCATAAATAACGATAATAAATTTTGGAAATTTGTTAAGAATCAAACGGGTGTCAAAAATGTCCTCCCTCCGACAATCGATGGGGTGTCGGGGGAGGATGAAATTGCAAAGTTGTGGAAAAACCACTACTCTAACATTCTTAATAGTGTGAGTAGGGATAATCTTAAGATAGATTGCAGCGAAACGATTGGGGAGGGGACAAGGGAAAATAGTTTGAGATCATTTTCTGAAGTAAAGAGGTTAATTAAGAGTTAAAGACTGGTTCTGCGTCAGGGGTAGATGACTTATCGAATGAGCACTTAAATATGCAAATGACGTAGTATGTCTGCATATATCACTGCTCCTATCAGCCATGCTTGTTCATAGCTATATCCTGCAGAGTTCATGAGGGTATATATCTTGCCCTGGTCAAAAATAAGTACGGAGACATTCTGTCCAGCAATAATTACAGGCCTATTGCTGTCGCTTCCTGCTTCTCGAAACTACTAGAAAAACTCTTGTTACTCCGATTAAATGATTTCCTATGGACATCTAATCAGTTTGGCTTTAAAAGGTCCCATTCAACTGACATGTGTATCTATGTACTTAAAGAAACAATATCTAAATACATTGACAGTAATTCAATCATTTATAGCTGTTTCCTTGATATAAGTAAGGCATATGATAGGGTGAACCCACATATTTTATTTGCAAAACTAGAAGACAGGAAGGTTCCCATGTACATATTAAATTTATTGAAATTTTGGTATTCCCACCAATCTTTCACTGTTAGGTGGGGCAATGTACTATCCGAGTGTTTTGGCTCCTCTTGCGGGGTGAGACAAGGCTCCTTGCTCTCCCCTATGCTGTTTAATGTGTATATTGACGGACTAATTGCTTCACTTAATGAGGCAACAGTAGGATGTTGTATAGATAACACAAGGATAAATAACTTAGTTTATGCCGATGATATGGTGTTAATAAGTCCCTCTGTTAAAGGTCTGGATCGGCTACTAAATGTCTGCGAAGTGTATTCGCAGAAACATGATATTCTTTTTAATGTTACAAAAACTAAGGTCATGCAATTTCATCCTAAAAGCTGTAATCAGCCAGCTGATATAAGGTTTAAAATGAACGGTGAAGTAATTGAGGAAGTACAAGAGTTTAAGTATTTGGGTCAAACTATTACCAGCTCCTTGAGTGATGACTCGGATATAAGAAAACAATCTCGAAGCCTGTGTGCTAAAGCGAATATGACCATAAGGAACTTTCGTTTCTGTACAAGTGAAGCTAAAGACACACTCTTTCGTACTTTCTGCAGTAATATATACGGTCAGCAACTCTGGGTGAATTATAAAAAAGGGTCTGGCAGAACCCTAAATTTGCTGTACAACAGGTCTTTTAGACTCTTGCATAAATTACCCCCGAGATGCTCAGCTTCGCAAATGTTTGCTACCCGCAATGTCCCGAGCTTCCCGGAGGTAACAAGACGTGCTCAACACAGTCTAATGCAAAGAATTAAAAAATCAACCAACCCGATCATCCAAGCTATCCATGAGTCCTGCCATTTATCCTCTAAGGCGTCTAAGCTATGGACTTCTTGGTACGAAAACGCCTCTCTGTAGCTCCACTTAACCTCGACAGTGCAGTATTATTTCTAATCAATTGTATATATTTCTATCCTTAGTGTATGAACTGTCATTGTATTAATAATATTTGTCATATGGACTATAGTCTGCCAATAAACCTTTTCATTTCATATATATATATATATATATATATATATAAAATTTCATTTATATGCAATGCGTTTCTTATCGGAACGAGAATGAAGGCAGTTTGCGTGCGGATCCAACACGACAACACGAAGGGCCAAACTTTGCTAAGGTTGGAACAAAAGTAAAAATGTGAAAAGAAAAATTTTTTAAGTCTTCGCTGCATAAAGTAAAGAAATGCCCCCCCACACACACACGTTTGGCTACCCTACAAAACCGCGACATTTTCACATTCAGTTCTGTATTGACATTTACCCATTCTAAAAACCTAATAAATATAACCAAATTTAACCTTAATTATATCCCCTTTTTCCATGATAAAAGATAGCATTTATAAAGATAAACCGGTGCTCTTCCAATATGTGCTCTACCGCGAAACTGTGATCTACCATATTCCAACTAATATTCCATATTCCAGGCTAACTAACGAAAATATCACGACTTAACCTAACCAATCGTCAAGGGCGTATAGTTGACCTAACGATTGGTTAGGTTAAGTCATGATATTTTCGTTAGTTAGCCTTATAAGGCTAGTTTCACGGTAGAGCACGTATTGGAATATGGTAGATCACAGTTTCGCGGTAGAGCACATATTGGAAGAGCACCGATTGTCGCCATTCCGTAGGGAAGACAAGACCAGAAATACACACACACTCGTGTGTGTGTGTGTGTGTCTTTTGGTCCACTCAGGGAGATTCCTCTTATTAAACCGATTCATTTTTTAAGAGTCAAGCAGAGTAGTAGAAAACTGAATAGAAAAATCATAAGGCTCTCTCCCCACCCTCCGCTCCCTCCCTGCCAGAGGCGGATATGGAAAAAGGTTGAAAAAATACCTTCACCATGGAAAAGTAACCAGAAAAGAGAATACGAGTATATAAACTATCTCTACAATTACGCTATGCACACGCAGAGATCGTACACTGGATAGTACCAAACTAACCAATCAAATATGAGTACTTGTGCCGATCATACATCAACCACTTGGTGTCGTTACAAAAACTCGAACATATGGTTCTGATTTTATACGAAGTATTACAGCTCTATTTACCGAGGTATCGATCCAACAAAGACCCCATGACCCACTTCAGGCTAGCCCCAAAAGGATTAAGAGAGAGATAAAAGTTAAACTCTTCGTCTACATCCGTGTACGCGGCAAAGTGATGAAATGCTTCTACAGGAGAGAGAGAGAGAGAGAGAGAGAGAGAGAGAGAGAGAGAGAGAGAGAGAGAGAGAGAGAGACCCCAAGATCCACTCTAGGCTAGCCCAAGAAGTGAGGTAGAAAAGTTAGAAACAGCAATGAGAAAAAGAACACTGAAAACTTATACCATGCTTACACTTATAGACGTGTAAAACTTTCACAGAGGAATAGTAAAGTACAGAACAGACAAGGGCTTTCTCCCTCCTCCGTCAACCACTGCTGACAGAAAAGTGGTGAAAGAAGAGTTACAGAAAAGTAGGAAAAAGTATAATGAAAAGAATAGCTTCAGAGTTCATTCATACCAGTGATGTAGTCGAGACCACCGAGTCCGAGACTCAGACCGAGACCTGACCCTGTGAGACCAAGATCGAGACCGAGATCAAAGGTTCGAGATCGAGACCCTTAAAATTCGAGACCGAGATCGAGACCAAGCTCATGCCCTTTCAATTTGTTTTACACTACTATGGAAATTAGACTATGTTAAGTATATTAATAAACTAATAACTACTTTCTCAGATGTAGTGTGTTGAATGCAAAAAGTGTAGCCTATAAATTAACAAATGAATATATATATACACGTACTTTTTATTTATTTACTTCTTTTATATCTGTTACAGAAGGTTTAATGAACGTACATATTGGATGGGAGGATAATCGTTTTTATCACGCCACAGAGGTTGACACGCCGTTTGGCAACACTAAGTGGCCTTATAATATATACTTATATATATAATATATATAATTCTCTATTTAATGTTTCCATTTTCTATAAAATTAATCTGACGGGGGTGGGGACAATTTTTTTTGTAGCGCTAACCTAAAAAAATCCAGACCCACACACCCCCGCAAGACAAACGTGGCAACTCAAAACAGGGTGACTGATTAGTGAATACCTAGAATCCCTTACTTTTACAAACTTTCATAAACATTCTGAATTGTGTCTGTTCAACCAAGCCAATAACATGTCAATAACATGTATTTTTCATTACGGTCTCGAAAGGTCTCGGGGAGAAAAACCGAAACCGCGTCTGTCGAGACCGAGATCTAAATAGCGGAGACCGAGATCGAGATCTGCAAATTGGGTCTCGAGACCTACATCACTGATTCATACCATGCGTACACTAGGGTGTACCATTTTTGGGTCATTTTCAAAAAGTCAAGGTCCAGGAGTCTAATGTTGTGCCAAATGATGTCCTAAACACGAATTTAACAAGCATTTTCTAATCCAAAAAATTTTGAATCCCCCCACCCCCTTGAAATTTTGCCCATCCCCTTTTCCTAAAAACCCCATATATCTAAAAAACTATCAACTTTATCGAAAAATGTTATAGAATACAAATGATTTAGAATCAAACGTTCTATTAGAAAAGTTCATTAAGATAGAAATTTACGTAATTTTGAAAATTTTCATTTTCTTTTGTCCAAGAGCACCTTATTGTATTAATATAAAATAAGGTGCTTAAGTTACATTATTTATAAGTATATTGTGAGTATAATCCAAATTAAAAAATCCTTTTTTACATTGAATTTAATAAACAAGCATTGTTTTTACTCTTATTGTTTCTTTTCAGACTGCTTTATTTGAAAAATAAATAAAAAATGAGTCAAACAGCTACAAAACAGCATGACTTTATTCTTGGTCGCTTGCAGGCTGATATTATGAGTTCATCTAAAATTGTTTTACCATCCAATAAAGATGTTCTAAGCCATTTTATTTATTTACGGAGAATGCAGTATAAGGGTCCAAAAGTTACAAAAGATTCTACTGTTAATGAAGTTCTACAGAAGCTACTAATAATATGGCAAAAAGCATGCATTCCTAAAAGAGATATTAGTAAAAACCCTAAAGGCAGGAAGATGCTGTTAAATCTAGAAGAAATGCATAATAATTTAATCAAGCACAAAAAAAGAGCAAGCTTTGAAAATGAACTCTCTAATTTCATGAAAATTATGGATTCCCTTTTTGACATCTCTTCTCAAAATGCCGTTGAATTAATCCAAAAAGACCGCATGAGAAATGAGCCTCAGAAAGCATATGATATTTCATTCTTAGAAGATCAAAGAACAAACGAGAAACATGTTTAGGTTTGCTAGATGCAGATTATGCATCAAAAGTACAGCGCAAGTACATTAGATTAGAGAAAGAGAAGAAACGCAAAGAGAAACATAAATCAGTGAAGCAAGTGAGTGCTACAGCCAGAACATCAGAGACCCTTCTTTCTAGCACGACCAGTTCTGAGACAGACAGCTCTGAAGAGTTTCCGACAGAACCTACAGCAGGACCTTCAAATGCTTCCAGCCCCAAAAATATTCTTGCCTCGCCATTGGTTTCCTCCACTGCAGACAGACTTAATCTCTCTATTGGACAACGGACTGTTTTTGCTGCTGCAGTAGCCATTAGGTGTGGCAAGGATATTGAAAAACTGTCTCTCTCCAGGACCACATCTGCAAGAGCCGCTCGAAAGACAAGAAAACGAAAATATGAAACTTGCATCAAGGATTTTACTCCTCCTGATCACTGCCTAGTACATTGGGATAGCAAGCTGCTTACTAAATCATGTTCAGAACAAGAAGACCGCCTTGCAATACTTGTTACTGGATACCCAAATGTAGAAAAACTTTTATCAGTTTCTATAATAGATGATTCCACTGGATTGTCTCAAGCCACTTCTGTATTTCAAAGTATTGAAAAATGGAACTTGAAGCAAAATGTCTTTGGAGTATCATTTGATACCACTGCATCCAATTCAGGATGGATGAAAGGTTCCTGTAAGTTACTTGAAGAACTTTTGCAAAAGAAATTGATTTGGTTAGCATGCCGCCATCATGTGGCTGAAAGAGTTTTGTGTGCTGTGTATGAAACCATTTTTGACCCAAGTAAATCTCCTGAGTTTGAGTTATTCAAAGAATTTCGCGAGTCTAAATGGAAGAAAATTAATACGAAATCTACATACAATGTCTTGATGTTAAATCAAGGTATCAAAGAGGCCTAAAGGAAGAATGTGTAGAATTTATGACCCAATGTTTAAGAAAATCTGACTGCTTTCCACGTGATGACTATAAGGAAGTTGCTGAAACAACTTTAATGCTTTTAGGAGAGGTTTCCAGAGAAAACAGTCATTGGCGGAAACCTGGTGCAATGCACCGTGCCAGGTGGATGGCAATGATTTTGTATACAAATAAAATGTATGCTTTTGCCCACCAAGCATCATATGATGAATCATTGATTAAGAAATTAAAGAGAATGTGTCTATTTAATGCATTAATTTATGGAAAATACTGGCTTTTATGTTCTAATTCACTAGATAGTCCAGCTAATGATCTGAAGTTTATCATGATTTGGTGAATTACAAGAAGGAAGATAGGGAAGTTGCAAATGCTGCTTTGAAATCTTTTGCCAATCATTACTGGTATTTGACGGAGGAAGTGGTCCCTTTGAGTTTCTTTGGATCGCTAAGTAATGATGAAAAAGATAAGATCGCAAAATCCTTAAACAAATATCCAGTTCCAGAAAATTATGTATGTGGGCAACCTGTTTTCCCATTTTAAAGGAAGACACAAAGCTTCATCAGCTAGTAGGTCCAATTTCATGGCATTTTTCAATGCTGTGGGTCAAAACCAGACTCATGGATAAAGAAACCAGCATCAACATGGGAAGAGGTCGATGACTACAACAAACTAAAAAACATTCTTTCATCTATTAGAGTAGTCAATGATACCGCTGAAAGAGGAATCAAGCTGGTTCAAGACTTTCATGACAAATGTCAAAATGAAGAAGAATTTCAAGGTCTTTTGCAAATTGTGGAAGAGAATAGAAGACTAATTTCTGATCCTAGTAAAGAGACTCTTAAAAGAATGAAACTCAGTAAAGAATAGTTCATTAACAGATAGATTAGGTATTTTTATTTGCAGAGATTGTTTTAATTTAGAAGAGGCTGATTTTATTTTGTTATTAAATATACCATAAATTGTCTTTTCTTATTTTTATGTTTAAAAAGCTCTTATATCAATGATTTCTAATTAGGAAACTTGTTTCTTTTTATTTTTTGAGGAAAGTGTTGAATAAAGGAAAAAAAACGATGGGACCTCACAACTATAGATAAAGTGTTAATTTTTAGCTTTATTTTATATATATATAGTTTTGAGGTTGTCCTCACTTTGTATAGGCTAGTTATAATAAAAACTAATTATGATTTGCATTATAACTAGCAAATACAAAGCCCATCGCCGCGGAGCTGCATTGGGGTGATGCTTCAAAGGTGGCGGTAACACCTTATTTAAGAAGAAGGCACTGCAAGCAAAAAAATTTTTTAATTAAAATTTTTAAAAAATAAATGAAAATTTTCAAAATTAAGTAAATTTCTATTTTGATGAACTTTTCTAATAGAACTTTTGATTCTAAATCATTTTTATTCTATAACATTTTTCGATAAAGTTGATAGTGTTTGAGATATGGGGTTTTTAGGAAAAGGGGATGCGCAAAATTTCAAGGGGGGGGTGGGGGGATTCAAAATTTGTCGGATTAGAAAATGCCTGTAAAATTCGTGTTTAGGACATCATTTGGCACAACATTAGACTCCTGGACCTTGACTTTTTGAAAATGACCCAAAAATGGTACACCCTAGCGTACACTTATCTCGTGCACCCAGTTACGCGTCAGATGACAGCGGAAAATAAAGGATAGTATTAATACTAAAACTATTAATGAAAATTATGCCATGCATTTTTTAAGGGATTTTTTATTACGTACAAGTCATCATCATTTGTCGTTGCAGCATTTCTCCGGAGCCTGCCAAAGTCATCGCACCCCGAAGATTTATAAAAAATTGCGTCCGATTACCCCGCTAATACTATACATTTCCATAAAACACTTATCTAGTCTATTAACGAGGTGGCCGAGTGTCTGAGCGTTTTCTGTAATTGGATGTCTGTCATGTGTATGTGTCTGCCAACTTTTTGAATGTCACGAGTATTCAACTTAGGTCTCCCGCCGTGAAAGGCGTTTATGCGGCAAGTGATATATTGAGTTGTTTATAACTAAACTCTCTTTCCCGCGAGGAATATCAGTGGGAGGTCTCTCCATCTATCCCCGTGTACTTGTCCCTTATGGAGAATGAAAGTGTTTCGTGGATGATCACCCGTTGTTGCCACCACGGAGAATTAGAGTCTCCCACTTAGAGGTGTTTATGAGGCCAGTGATAAAAAAATGAGTTGCTCGATGGCTGATCATGTTATGTGGGGCACAAAACAATCAGAGGAATCTCTCTGTTTGTTTAAAAATTTCCTTCTACACTCGTCCTCCCCCCACTTTAAAGAAGCACTGGTCCAGAGTGTACCTCCAACTGGATAGATCTACAATTTAAGAATTGCCTATGTATATACCAGGGAATAATAATAATGCATAATATACATAATTTTCATTTGCGATATTTATTTATTTATATTGCAAAATTTGTTGTACAATATTTAAAACCTAAAGTTCCACTATAATAAAATAGCTTCTCTGGAGATGAATACGACTATTCGGAGGTTTTGACTCCCAGCGCTCCGCTCCTACTACATTTACGATCAAAAGGAAACATCACCGTCACCAACTCCACCACGACCAACTCCCCTTATAACCCCCTTCTGTAGACTTATTTGGAGGTTTTGACTACCGAACGTTCTCACAATGACAACACCCAGTGCTCTGTAACCAGACCAGACCAGCGCCTCTTACTACATTTACATCTTTTAAGGGAAATCATTGCTTCTCTCTCAATAACCTATACTAACTAAAAATCACATCCCCAATTTACCCACCCTTTAATGTAAATTGATGCTACTAAATTACCTATCTAACCTATTCTTAAACATATTAACTGAAGTGCTTGCCAATGATCACCGCAGGTAGACCATTCCACCGCTCGACTAACTTATATGTGAAAAACCTCCTGGCAACGTTTGTCTCAAATCTTTTACTCCTAATTTTAAAACCATTATTTCTCATCATGTTCCTATCGTCCAAATTAAAGAAATTCTCATAATTTACGTTATCAAAACGATTTAAAATTTTAAACACCTGACTTAATTCGGCTCTTAAACGCCGAGTTTCAAGCCTATACAAATTCAGCTCTTCGAGTCTGTCTTCATATGGAATAAGCTTTGTTGCGCGGCGCTGAACCCTTCCTACCATTTCTATATCCTTCTTCATTATAGGGCGACCAAAACTGTACAACATATTCTAGATGGGGCCTCACAAGCGACTTATATAATGACAAAACAATATCTTTAGATTTATACTTAAAATTACGAGAAATAAAAGCAAATAATCTATTAGCTTCGCTGCTCGCGACTGAACACCGTCTTGAGAATTCAAATCGTTTGTAACAATGACACCTAAATCTTTTTCGTAAGAGGCTTCATTTAACACACTATTTCCCATGGTGTAATTAAATTTACTCTTGTGGTAACCTATATGCTTGACTACATTAATCAACGTTAAATTTTATTTGCCACTTATTACACCACCCGACTAAATTATTAAGATCACGCTGTAGATTCTATCTATCTATCTATCTATCGAGAGAGAGAGAGAGAGAGAGAGAGAGAGAGAGAGAGAGAGAGAGAGAGAGAGAGAGAGAGCGTTACAAATACGTGTGAAATCGTACATACATTCAAATGACATACAAAAACATTCATCTCTACTTCAAAGGTTTCGATTTTCAATTCAAATTGTATCGCAACAATAGGATTGGCCCTTTCATTCGGTCGTAAAGGGGTCCCTCAGTACGGAAAGAGAAAAACAACTATGCAACAAAAGGTATACAGTATATGTAGGAGATATAGATAGATCTCAAGCAAAGAACTAAAGACCAGGGTCACTGACATCACAGAAAAAGTTTGCCTTTGTTTGGAGGCACGGGAAAGCGTCAATAAGAACAAGGACAGTTTCCAATCAGGAAGATCGTGCCCATCACAGATAATAGAACATTATAACAATATCATAAGACGCACTTGAAAGCAAGGAAAATTTTGTTGTAATACACACACACACACACACTTTGCTGAAGCACTCGACAAATGTGATCACAGTAAAATAGCAAATAAAATGATATGTATGCGAATAACGGGCCAAGTAGGAGAATGGATCTAAAACTTTCTCAGAGAACGACAGCAAATTGTTCCAATCCAAGGATCAGAATCGGAGGTACGTGGCTCAGTACCACAAGGGACAGTATTAGCCTCACTCCTATTCATTATCATACAGACATCAACGACGAAATAAGAAAACTATTTATACAGGGTGTCCCATAAGTCCAGTCTCATCGGAAAATTTATTTTAAATTAAATTTACAAAAGTAATACATTAGAACGAAAACAAATGTTCAAACTGATGTCTTGTTTAGGGACCTTTTTTTTTTTTTGCACGTAGAATAACACGCAATGGCTAATATAGAAGCGAGTTACACTCGTGAGGAGAAGGCCTCCGATGCCTTTTCCTCACAAAAAGTTCTAATGTATTACTTTTTTAAATTTAATTTAAAATAAATTTTCCTTATGGGACACCCTGTAGTAATATCCTTTGCTGGTGATACGAAAATTAGCAGAAAAGTTAGAAACTCGTGCAGAAAATGTGGAAGTCATACAAACGGACACAAACAGAATATTATACAGTTGGTTAGAAGACAACAACATGAAATTCGACACCAAATATTTTCAGTTCTTAAGAGATGAGAAATAAAGAGGAACTAAAACAGAGCGAATATTATACTCCAAATAGACGGGAAATTCAGAGAAACACACAAACAAATGTTTTAGAAGTTATACGAAAGTTATGGGAAATTTGAGACATAAAATAAGATGGCGATAAACAAATCAAAACCGATTACGGGAGAGATACTTTGAAAGAAACTTTGAAAGACTGGGCACGAATGTAATAATTCTCTTGTTAAAAACACTGATCATACAGAAACTGGAATATATTGCCCAGTCGTGACGCCCGCATATGGTCAATGGTTAATGTAACCAAAAAAGGAGATACTGAAAAAGAGGAACTCAAAACGAAAAGGTTGGAAGAGGTGAGAAGATAAACGAGAGCGTGAGTAGATGACAAATGCCCGGGCTCAACCAGGCGTGCGCAGGCGTTAAGAGCAAACTCTTTTTCATAGGTTTGGGGATCCGAATCCCGAGGGCTACTGACCTCACAAAGAGGCCAGCAGGCCCCCGAAAAAAGTGACAACAGATGCCGACGGCGAACCACCAACACCAAGCCTCTCAGAGGATGGAAAAGAAACGCTCTCTAACGTCCTACGATGCCGCGTGACGAACGAACCAATGGTCTATTTAACGTACCCATAAAAAAAAAAAAATTAACGAGCGGAAAGAAATTCAAAGAAATTTCACAGCCAAGATCAATGGCTGCAGAGAGCTAAATTACTGGGAAAATTACATAAATTACATCTACATTCGCTGGAAAGAAGAGAGGTACACTATAATATACGTATGAAAAATAACAAACTGGTATCAATCCTCAAACTGAATACGATAAGCCTTCAAACAGCATTGGAAAATAGGATAAGTAGAATGTGAAGTGTTCCAAAACTAAAGGCCAGATGAGGGACATCCTCAACTCTGAAGAAAAATGTCTTTGCCGTCAGAGAGCCAATCACATCAAGTTTAGTCTAGAGGTGGGGCCACCAGGTTGATCTCCGCGTGAAGAGAGATCAATGCGCGAAACCTTTACCACATATATATATTCGATCAACCCCTACGAACTGTAATGCAGAAAAAAATAGGATTCAAATTCCGTCTGAAGCCAGCCAAAACCCTCGAATTCATATCCAAACTCGGATTTGGATTTGCCCCTCCTGCGACCGATTCACACTGAACCTGGACACCCTTACATACTTGTTCCGTGATTATCCTGGGTGATGGGAACCCTTTCGGAACACTGGACAGTGGACACGCGTACGGGGTACTCCGATATTTATTCCGGAATAGTGTCTAGCAGTAAATTCCCTCACCAATTTTTCTGAGTGTTCGGGAACAAAGTCTTAACCCTTTGTCACGCAGTGTGACTTTACTGATTTTGCTCTGGCTAACGCCAGACGATTTTATTCAGTCTCGGAAAGACCTCCATGCAGTAAAGGGTTAAGAGACATTTGCATAATCCTTTACTGCACAGAGGTCTTTCCGAGACTGAATAAAACCGTCTGGCGTTAGCCAGAACAAAATCAGTAAAGTCACACTGCCTGGACAAAGGTTTAAACTGTAGGTGAGCTGGGCTATGAATTGAAGATTTTTGTGCTAATAAAACTTTACTTAAAAGTTTAAAATTCGTCTTTTAGCTCCGAAAGAGTTTATTATATTTCCAGGCCTACTTATTTTCCTTATTTATATATCAAATGCATATATATATATATATATATATATATATATATATATATATATATAATATATATATATATATATATACACTGTGTATATATATATATATATATATATGTTATATATATATATATTTTTTTTTTGTTTTGTTTTTTTTTGTTTAATCTCCTGCGCAACGTCTAAGGTCATATGACGGAGGGGACCTACAGCTTTACGTAGGATCCGAACCACGGGTCGTTACTCGTTACATAGTCTGGACGCAGCGTACGGTCTCCATCCGACCCAATGTCGCTTAACTTCGCTGATGAACGGGAAGCGGTGTTACGACATTGGCTATGATGTAGCCATATATATATATATATATATATATATATATAATATATATATATATAATATATATATATATATATATATATATATATATATCGATACAAATTCAGTGAAATAACGTAGTAAGAGATTATGGCTAATATTAAGTTTCTGGAACACTAGATTTTGGTGATCCGCCTATTTCCTCCATCGGACCAGTCAGGGTGAGTCTTACATCTGGGTTAGATTACATTAGATCAGGTTATATATGTTTTTTTCATTAGGTGATTGTTTTATATTGGTTATTTCCCACGTGACCAAGTTTCGGCCAATCAGGGCTAAAAAAAATACTGGTGTCCCTGAAACTTAATATTTACCGAGATTATTTTGAAGTAAGGAAAGTTACAACAAAATAATATTTTTCCATCAAAACAAAAAGTAAAAATTACCCTTTAAAAACCTATCAAAGAAAACTTGATGCTCAATGTTCCGCAATTCAACTAAATACAATGTGAACGCTTCACGAACAAACAAAAAAAAAAAAAAAACAAAAAAAAAAGTTCAGGAATTGGAACAAGAAGGGTTATTGGGAAAAAAGTGTCCTGGTACAATTGTCCAAGAGTGCGAGGTTCAGTGTCAATCAGCTATTACATCCTCGCTTCAGTGCATGGAGTGACTTTTTTTTTTACCTGAAACTATATATTTAAAAAACTGTTATTGTTGAGAGAGAGAGAGAGAGAGAGAGAGAGAGAGAGAGAGAGAGAGAGAGAGAGAGAGACCCTTTCTTTATATCATGAAATACTGACCAAATTTAAAATTTTATATCTGGCACCGTTTTTTTCCAAAGGTTATCATTTACGTCAGAATTCATTAACTCTTTCGAAAGATGACGGCTGAAAAGTTATGGGTAAAGGTTAGTGAATACAAATTATAGTTATTCGTCGACTCGTCTATCTTTTATCTATGTAAGAAGGAGGGGCCAAAGGCGAGCGCCTGCATCCCTCATATAAGAAGAAGAGGGCCAAAATCAAGGTCTCTGAGGCTCACGATGCCATTATTATATATATATATATATATATATATATATATATATATATATATATATATATATATATATAAATTTTAAAAAGATTTTATAGTGTATAAAATGCATGTATGTATAGTGAAGAACAGGGAGAAGCATGTGTTTGAGAGCATGTTGGACTGCTCGCAGGGTAGATGAAACGGAAAAAGATCAGCTAAGGAGGACAGTGACAGGAGACACGGGAGTTCCAGCACTCCTTGTCTCCTGCCTAACGTCCCCCCTCCCCCCCCGCGAGTACTTCCCTGTTCGATTGGTGTCTACAATCTCCTCCTCCAAACTAAGGAACCTAGTGATCCACAGAAAAGATGAAAAAATGCAATATTTTCGATTGTTTTGTGGTTTGTTGTCAGTCAGCAACTCAGCATGTATGACTCAACGTATCTTATCACAGAAAATGGAATGTTTTTCTTTATATAAATCTTTAATGGTATTCTCTTTAAAAATGAATTTTACTTTTAAAATACCTTTTATGTACGAACATAAATATAATTTAAGTTGAATTCAAGTTTCTGTGTGTACATAACATTGGAAGGAGAGAGAAGGAGAGAGAGAGAGAGAGAGAGAGAGAGAAACATCTTTCATCTCCTAAAGTAAACAAATACGAAGAGTAGAGTATAACTGAACTCAATGGGAAAAATACTCTATCTTTCATAACCTGAAAAGGGTATTATTTCGTTCACTGAAAAAGAGATAAAAATCTAACGTTTTTGAGAGGGGGGATAAAATAGTCTTTTAGAAAATGACGATCAATATACTGTCTATAATTTCGCGCTCTCTCTCATTAAATAGGGTTTTTTAAAACCGCTGTATAAAGTGGGGTTGAAAACCCTTCAGCCTGAATTGGATTCAAGCCTTTCATAGTTTGTGAAATCACGGATATCTCAATAAATATGGAAGAATAGGTAGATAATACTGTACATAACATAGCAAAATGAAGAGTAAGCAAAAACTATCTTTATGGATAATGTACATAGATTCGTTTTTAAAATGTTTAAGTGAATTTCGGAGGGCTGAGAACGTAGACTTATTTATTTCCTTATTATTATGCGGTTATAAAAAAAAATAAAAAATGCTAGCCATCTATTACAGTCATTTACGGAGTGTATAAAATCAACTAGGAAAAACAACTCCCTCCTTCACCAAGCAATTACTTTTACAAAACGGGGGAATTATACATAAAGACAATAAAAACGAAGGTTGAATATTTATATATAGCTGTAAAAAATCAAACATATTCTCGTCTTATATAAGAGTAATTATATACAGTATGTTGGGGATAATGATGATGTCTGTCTGTTTATACACGTCAATATTGTTTTGGGGGTATAATATATATATATATATATATATATATATATATATATATATATATATATATATATATATATATTATAAAGGTTAACAATAGTGGACAATTTTTTTGGTTTATTTTAAAAAAATAAATTGCTTATTAGTTTTAATAGAACATACAACTACAGGCAAGTGTTTTTTGTAAGTTAGGTTTGGTTAGGTAGGTTAGGTTAGTTTAGGATCTTTTAATACATTCATCTTTAGTAATTCATTAATTAAATTCTCTTGTTTCTAGCATAATTTTATATCTATAAAATTTGTCACATTTTTAAACGCCATATTGATACCTTCCATAATAACAACTAACTAGCCTAGGCCTCGCCACTTGAAACGCATATTCACCACGCTTAAATGAGGTGAAAACTTAATGACCATACGCTACACCAACTAGTTCCATGTTTAACTATTATTTAGAGATTTATTTACAATTTCTATTTACCACCTTCCATCATGGTA
Source organism: Bathynomus jamesi (assembly GCA_023014485.1). NCBI lineage: Eukaryota > Metazoa > Arthropoda > Malacostraca > Isopoda > Cirolanidae > Bathynomus > Bathynomus jamesi. The sequence continues at coordinate 100,487 of JAJOZX010005979.1, forward strand.
TAAAAGGCTATTTGCAATTTATTGATCATTTTATTTTATTTTTTTTAATAAAACAAACAAATGTCCACTATTATTAACTTTTACTATATATATTATATAATATACAAGTTATATAAAAACCAGAAATAGCAGTGACGTCATAAAATTTCTTGCCTAATGTATTCTCACCAAGCAAGTTTTTGTAAAGAGCTCTTCCTACCGTGATTTTTTTTACGTGTTATTACTTAACTGATCTTTCTTTATATCTTTTTACTTTTATCTTTTATCTTTTTACGAAGGGATTGACATCAGAATGGAATAACATTCAAACAGACGTCATGATCTACGCAGAGCATCTCTTTGTTTAGCTTTTAGACTTCACAATACTGTTGTCAACGTAGAGCGACCTTTAAATGTTATTTTAAATGCGTGTGCGTGTGTATGTGTGCGTGTGCGCGCGCCTTACCTATGGAATCACGACGTTCTTGGGGATATACGCAGCCCATCGCGATATAAAATTGTGTATCACAATATTAGCAGTGTCGCGGTGGTTTATGTTTATAAATGCTATCTTTTATCATGAAAGAGGAGGATATGATTAAGGTTAGGTTACGCTAGGTTAGGTAAGATTTGGTTAAATGTATTTTGTTTTTATATTGAATAAATGTCGTGATACAGAATTGAATACATGAAAAAGTGAAAATGTCGCGGTTTTGTAAGGTAGCCAAACGTGTGTGTGTGAAATTTTTTTTAACTTCCTTTGTAACAGCAAAGGTCATATGACGGAAGGAACCTACAGCTTTACGTGGAATCCAAACCATTTAAGAGTTACTACATCACCATCATCTAATCAACTGCCCAAACACCTAAGGAACACGAGTGGTGTTGCAGTGGACATCTTCAAAAGAATATTAGACGCCTGGCTCAGAACAATCCCCGATGAGCCGGGCGTACCTGGCTATGTGAGGTGGAAAGTACAAAAAAACAACTCGCTACTTCACCAGGCCAACTCGAGAGGAGGGGCAACAAGCTTAACCTTCGTGAAATGAGGAATCATCGCACGGAACTTCTGAAAGGTTGGAAGGTTGATTCTCTATAACTAAAATGAAAACGAACTAGAATGGAATACTACATATTATAAAAATAAAAAATATAACCCGTTTGTAACTGATTTAAATCGTGTGAAAAAGAATTGATGCGGTTTTAAAAATTTGAACTATAGCCTATAATCTGTTTGTAATACTACAAAGCTAATGAGTGTCTCTAATTATACGAAACCAAATGTACGAGGAAAAACCGTACAGCATAAACTTGTACAAACGTTATTTCCGGCATCGAAACAACAAAAATTCGACTTAATATTACGACACATCTTGATTCTACGTGTATCAGAATAATTTGGTTTTGTTAATATGATTTAACAATTCACTTAACTACGCAATTTGTTTATATAGACCATTAACTAGTTAAAACCACCTAATGCGGAAAAGCATTTAGAACAGGCCGAAAACCTTAATTTTAACTTATAAAATGTTAGACGCAGGAAATAAAGTATATATAAAAAAGTTCAAAGTACAAAGAAGATGAGATGCAATTTCATCTTTAAACACACTTCGACAACAAACCTATCAATTTTAATGTCTGTATAACTATATTGAAAAAAAATTAGAAACACTTCTTTCGCCTTTCCCTGCAATACACGCCTTCTAAGTTGAGTCGCTATGAAAACAAAAAATGACAAATGTGACTAACATTTTACAGCGAGACCTGACTCAAAACAAAACGTGTGTCCTATTCGTTGGAAGAAAACGCAAAGCTCCGATTGAAGTCTGCCTTGCTCGCATTTTGAATTTTGGATCGCTTTTAAATTATTTAACTGGGACTGTCCACATCAGAGCAATGTTCTTCCACACCACCGCCAGAAACACCAGACCAGACAACGAGGAGGTGCATACGTCCTGATCGAGAGGAAACTAGCCAGGTATCTCCTGTATCTGGCCTGCCGTCATCACTGAAGATCATGGTTGAGAAGGTCCTCTTCAGCCCTTTCGGACCCTCATCAGGTCAGACATCGCTCTATCGAAGCGATTCCAGCAAAACTGGGCTTCCATCGACAATGAAACTGGAAACAGTGACGGTCGACAAAGAAGTAAACTTCAAAGTTTCTTAGTGGGAAGAGGAAATTATTGAATTCGCCAGGAAGACCCTCCAAGAACGCCACCCAAGGGATGACTACTGAGAGCACCTCGAGCTCGTCTTGATGTTTCTTAAAGAGGTGCCTCCTCGTGGGAAGAGGATCATGCGGCCAAGCGATCTACATCGTGCTCGCTGGAGCTTCCCGGAGCTTCCGGGATATCAAAAGGCTCTTGGAGTTGTTATCCACGAATGTAAACACCGCCAAATCACGGTTAACTCCATGTCACGATCACGGATAAGTCACAATGGTAACAATTAGTAAGTCATGGTAATTCAATTGACGACAGTAAATCACGGATAACCGCGTGAATAAAATATGCGTATATACTGTATACCTCGTTAACCTCGTTGCGGTTCCGTGCGTCGGTCTCTCTTCACACGAAGGTCAAGCTGGTGCCCCTTTGGTGACGGAGCGAGTTGCTCCCTTGCGCTCTCCACCGCACATAGCCAGGTACACCCGGCTCATCTGGCATAATATGCAGTCTGTTTAATTTCCTCATTTCTACCATATCTCAAGAGCTGAAATTTCTCGGTGTTAAAGGTCATATTGTTGTCTTCTGACCATTTGTACATTTTGTTTGTTTGTGCTCCCTCTGCAAGGCCTCCACTTCATTTGCCTCGCTAATTTTTCTGCTGATCTTTGTATCGTCCACAAATGATGTTACTATACTGTTGCTGTTTACTCCACTGTCTGTGTGTGTTAGCATGGTAATGAACAGGAGTGGGGCCAGCACTGTACCTTGTGGTACTGAGCTGCGTACTTCTGATTCTGATGATGATACACTTTGAATTTTGACCACCGTAGTCGTTCTCTGAGGAAGTTATAGGTCCATTTCCCACTTTGCCTGTTATTTCCCATACCTTTCATTTTATGTTCTATTATACCATAATCGCACTTGCCGAAAGCTTTAGCAAAATCCGTGTATATGACATCATAGTTTTCATTGCCTTCAAATGCATCAAGGATATTGTTATAATGTTCTGTCAGTTGTGATAAACATGATCTTCCCGATCGGAATCCGTGCTGATTTTCGTTGAATCTTTCCATTTATTATTGAATTGTAGAAGGTGCAATTAAATGTATTATACCATAAATTCGTTTTTTTTATAAATACGCATAGAAAACGCTATTTATTGGACATGCCCTATTTTATTTTAAAAATCATATAATTAATGCTTTTTACGTTATAATTTAGGATAAATTTATATATTAAAAGATAAATTTGTACCGAAACAAATAGTTGGGTGTGAAAGAAGAAAAGTGAAATAGTTACCTCGAAATTGAATCTATTTTGTTTTAAAAATGCATATTAATGCTTTTTATGTTTAGTTTAAGGATAAATTGTATATTAAGGTGAAATTTTGTCTTTGTATTAAACTTAGTTTATCATATTCGGTTTTTTATTTAAAAGATCGCCCAGCAAACATAAAATCGGCCATGTGCAGTTTTCTAACATGAGAAGCTCTAATATTAGCGTTGCCCTTTTTGTGAGACCTTGTCTGTTTACCCCCTGGGCCCCATAGCTTGCGGCTTTGCGGCTTATCAACAGTGTTGCCAACTACATATAATAAAAATACATTAACGGTTATTATGGCCTTCAGTACCCGCTATTTTAAGTGTACCTGACGTAATTTATATAATTCTTTTTAGCCAGACCCCAAAAAAGAGGACAAATTAACGTCCGGCTCAGGTGGCTCCGGATGGAGGACAGTGTGGTGTATATGCCAACTGGCTGATATGCCTGGCGGGCACTGGCTTCTATGCCAACTGGCTGAAACACACTTCTAAGCCGGTGATGCTACCCTGAACTCTCATTATGCACTGGATCTTCCGGTAAAGGATGCTCTGGCTCTTCTCTCTCTTAGGTTAGGCATACCCCTTTGGGGCGTGAGGCGTCTCACCTCTCCCCTATAGTCTCTTAGGTTAGGTGGATTCCCCCAGCTTGCTGGAGGAATCCCCCTTTTTGGCACCCGGGTGATGGCACTGGGGCGTTGCCACCTTGCAACATTTGATCAACATTGCAATTGCTCTGCACTAACATTTTTCGCCCATACTACTGCGTATTAATCCAAGTACTCTCCAGACCTAACGTCGCTAACCTCGCTGATCAAACGGAAGCGGTGTTTCGATGTAACCACAATGTAACCGATGTTATTAAATGTATATGTATATTTGTGAGTGTCTATCTATCGACATAGATGGATGTATTGTCGTAACCATGACATTTGCATGCAGAAATCTTTTATAAAATAAGTAGTAGTTTTAGTTTTAAGGTTTTCTTTTTTTAGATCTCTAAAAGCCAAGAGTTTTGGGTTATGAATATTCATAAAGGTATAAATCAAAGATGTCTCCGATAGTAGGGCGGTCGTTCTATTTTAATTTGTTGTTCTCATGGGAAGAGAAAACCCAAACCGTTTGGCCGCGGAGGTTTATAACCAAAGGATCCAGATGTAAAATGGTTAGTTTCTCTTTCGCTTGGTGGTGCGATTTTTGTAAGCCCAGTTCGAATCCACTTGCTAAATTTAACCATGACGTGGGTCAGAAAATTTGGGGATCTATATTTAAGTGTATTTTTGGGAAGGAGGGGTCTATACTCAGAAGTCAGGTCCAGCTCCAATCAGGGGCACAAGGATCCTGGGAAAACTTAGTGAAGATGCTTTCTTTCCTTATGTATGGGTAATCGCCTTCCTAGGGACGGCCTTGGAAGAAACAAATGGTTTGATAGGCTTTCAGAACATTAGAAGGCGGGGTCCTTAAGAATTGTAAGGTAAAATTTAAATTGTTAAGTCAATTGTGGTTCGTCCTCCTGAAGTTAACTGTGGCTTAAATACATTGGTAAAGACTTGTGGTGAAATAACAAAATTTAGAAGTTAAATTTGAACTGTCCCATGATTGTACTTAAAAATTTGCACTTCATTCGTTTACGCGAGTTTGATTACAAGAACTTATTGTTAGCGACCGGAAAACAGAACTTAGTTCGAAGACCTTAACTAATGTTAGTCAACGGACCAAACATTTGGTGAATTTTAAATTAATTTAATTTGGTTCAAATTAATGTTAAACGGTACGTCTGTGCCCTAGTTTGCATGACCCGTCAATTGGGTTCTGAAGGAAGTCACGTGATTTGGCGGACTTTCGTTTGTTTTGTGCGGGCAACAAATCTGCGGTCTTTTCGCAGCACAACTGAGAATAGTTGCCACCTGTACTGTAAGTAAAGTATCTCTCAAATTTTCTTCGTCGATTTCGACCACTTCATTCTCGTTACTTGTTTTGTTACACGCAAATGTAAAGCCCTTCTATATAAATGATTTTTAAATTCAGATAACTCTGAACTTTTCTCTGAATTTGTAATTGGATTGTATTGTACGAAAAATTGGTAAATTTACTTCATACTAATTTTCTAAATTCATGTACTAATTGGAGTGAAATTTAATAAACTGTATAAGAGGGCGTGTGTTGTTTTTAGCTACCTTGCAATAGGCCTCTCTTGTAAGCTGAGGGTCAAGTAACATTCAAAGTAGGCTTTCAGTAAGCTGAAGGAACTTACGCCTATCAATTTAAAGGGCCATCCGTCTGTATAGGCCGAGTCATCCTCAACGAAAAGAGCACGCGCGTAAGAAATATTTTGAAATAGAATTAAAGGTTGGCGCACAACCTAAAGGGTGTCAATGAAGTGAATTAACATAGTTAAAAGGGTGTACAGTAGGGCGGCTCGTTTTTACACTTTTTTTGATATTTGATTGGGGGTAGTGCGGAAAAGTTGCGATTTGGAGAGAAAATAAAGTGTGTAAAATTTTTTTGATCTACGTCAATACCTTCCGGTGGCGGCGAGTCCTTAAAAATCGAAAAATAGGCCTAAAAACACATAAAAATTTTATATAATTTTATATAATTTTTATATAATGTTCATTGTTCAATGACTGCTATTAATTTATTCAAGCCTATAATAGTGTTCTCAGGGTTGTTTGCACAGAAATATACCGGAATTAACATTTGTATAACATTGTTAAAACTTGCTTTAAGTCAATATTTGGATATTTTAACGGCTAAGACGCCACCGGAAGTTATTAACAGATTGTGCTGAAATTTTTATTGTTTATTTTGTAAGTCTTTAAAACCATTTTCCAATCTACCCCGTTAGGCCTATTTTTGGATTTTTAAGGACTCGCCGCCACCGGAAGGTATTGACGTAGATCAAAAAAATTTACACACTTTATTTTCTCTCCAAATCGCAACTTTTCCGCACTACCCCCAATCAAATATCGAAAAAAGTGTAAAAACGAGCCGCCCTAGTGTACAGCACCGTAAGTAAATAAAAGGGTTATGCCCGACATAAATGGTGTCAGAAGTTGCAATAGAAATAAAGGTGCGCAGAACATAACTAAAAGAGTTGCGCACTACAGTATAAATAGAATAGATACAGAGATATCCAGGTAAAATCCTACCAGAATAAACAAAGCAGCCATCAGAACAACCACTGGAAAGGCTACGTCGTGGCCAATGTCGTAACACCACTTCACCTTCGATCAAAGTGGTTAAGCGACATTGGGTCTGGGTTGTAGTTGGATGGAGAACCGTCCTACGCGTTCAGATGATGTACTGGCCTGTGGTTTGGATCCTACTACAACTGTAAGTTCCCTCCACCATATGACCTTTACAGATGTTGCGAAGGAGGTTCACATTAACAAAATCCTTTGTTAAAAATTATAATAAGTTCCAAGTTTTGTTAATATTGAAGAAAATAAATGTTAATTGAAAATAAATTTTGTTTACATTAAACAAAATTATATTCACTTGAAATTAATCATTTTGAAATTTCCCAAATGAACTCGAGTCCAATTCCGAGTTAGTATAATTTTATATACTGTATGTGTTTAATCTGAACTAAATTTATTTTCATTTAATATTATTTATTTTGTTCAATTTTAAAAGTAGGCCCCCGCCCATAATTTTGTACACGGTACTTTGTTAGTCTAAAACAGCGGTTCTCAAACTTTTTCTTCTTCTGTGCCCCTTGAATTTTTTCACGGGATTTTCTGGATTTTCGAGAGAGATAGAGGATTTTTACTTTCTTTACGACCGTGTGACTCGTGGCCGTTTGTTAACCGTATATAAAATTAAAAGGGTTATATTTTCAGGACCCCTTCGCGTACCCCCTAAGATTCCCTCGCGTACCCCAGTTTGAGAACCACTGGTCTAAAATGTAAACAAAAGGATTTTTTAACTCTTATTTCATAATCTGAGTAAAAATATAATCTTGGTATAGTTTACCATGCTATGAAATAGGGGGTTTACCCTTATTTCATAACCTTGGTATAATATACTCTTTGTATGATTTACCGTGGGTATGAAATAACCATGGTAAAATTAAAGAGTTTTTTAGTGTAGGCTCAAGGTTACAGTAGAACGTATGGTGCGTTAAAAGATTTCTGTACGTAGATAGCTAAAGATCACCTTTTTTTTTATTTATCTGTGGTCGTGACTCGACAATCAGTCTATTGTCAAATTTGGGGCAAAATAGCTCAAAATCTTGGATTTATAATGAAATAGCTTATAACGTTTTAGAAAAAATTTCGTCAAACAAATAAGAGACGCAGTGGCGTAGCTTGAGCGGAGAGGCTGAGGGGGGCGACTGCCACCCGTGATCGGAAAAATATCTGGCCCAGTCAGAAATCTAGAACTGGTTGTAAAAGATTTTGGCAATAAAGAAGAGAGAGAGAGAGAGAGAGAGAGAGAGAGAGAGAGAGAGAGATTTCCCTGTGGCCAATTTTAAATTCAGCTTCTCATAATAACACATTATATTATAACATGGCTAAGCCTGTGACGTAGTGGCTTGAAAAACATATATTAGTCACGGAATAGGTGCCAAATTTGTCCAGTCGGGAATTTATAACATTTGCCCACCCCTTGAAAAAAGACCACGCTACGCCACTGAAGAGACTGACTCTGTTCCAGTTAAACGATCAGCGATTAGAACGAAAATAAAGAATCGTTATTCGCCAGGTAAGGTCCAATTCATGGGCAAGGTTTGTAGACAACAAATAATGTAAATGGTCGTGTGGTTCGACTAATCAAAAAAAAAAAAATAATAATCAGTTTACAGCTGCCAAATAAAAGTGAGTGAAACTTAACATGGGCCAAGATGATACACAGATCTGTGGCATCCTGAAGATAGTTTAAGACTAGTCTCTTAGTTTGCCATTTATATATATATATATATATATATATATATATATATATATGTGTGTGTGTGTGTGTGTGTGTGTGTGTGTGCATCCTGTTTGTAAAGGCCGTAGTTCAACACTGTTGTTTTGGTGGTGCGAGCACCGATTTGGGTTGCTGGAAAGACTGACCTCTATTCATCACCATCTCCCACTGTTGCAGCAAGTTATTTTGAGTTAAACACACATATACCGCAAGCACTCGCTGGAAGAAACAAAGGAAGTACCCTGGACACTTAGAAACCTTGACACAAACCCTATTGCTCACGTTTGGGAGTAAACCGATTGTCAACAAGGGGAAAAAGACGACCTCTCATATCTGTAGCAGTCTTTAAGGAAACTAATAATTTGTCAAATTCCTGACCGTGCAATGATAACACTGGCCAACAAGTATTTTTCATCAGATATAATTATAGGTGGGCTAGATAACTTGGGACGCTAATTCCAAATCTGTTTTCAGTTTTCCTCTAGCACGTCTAGTTTTAGAGACTATATATAACTATATATAATAGAATATACACTATATATACAATATATAATATGCGTCCTTTATATAATCATACATATAATATGCATATAACTATATATTAATATAATATATAATACTATACTCGTATATACAATATATAATATGCGTCCTTTATACATGTAGCGATTTTGTCGTTGCAGCTTAGGTGTAGGTTTTTGCTTCACCGTTTCTGTACCCTCATATATGGCATTTTGTCGTTTCAATTTAGGCTTTCCGCAGGTTGTCTTGTGGTATTTTAGGTGAGAGCAGTTGCTGGCCACAAATTTGCAAACGTTGCACATGTACACCCTTTTATTCTTTGGCGTAACAGTCACATATCTAGTTGCGTGTTGTGTTTTTTTTTGTTTTGTCTCTCCCACTTACACATTTTATTTTTTAGGTGATTTACATCAACCCACTCATCGATCATCATGCCTCGAAAGTGTAAAAATCCCCTCGATAATTTCCGTTACGTGCGACTAAATCACAACGGCGTACAATCACGATGGATCTTCAGAAAACTTATCGGTTATACTTCGGCTGTCCACTAGGCGACCAAGATAAGGCGTGGGCGCCACATGTTATCTGTACCGCTTGTTCGAATGGATTACGTGACTGGTTGAACCATACAAAAAAGTCGATGTCGTTCGCTATACCCATGATATGGAGGGACCTGAGAGACCAACATGGCGATTGTTACTTTAACAATGTTAACATAACTTGATTCTCCGTGAAGAACAAACATAACATCGTTTATCTGAACGTAGACTCCGCGATCAGACCGATCCCTCACGATGACACGATGCCGATTCTGGTATCTCCACAGCATGGACTCGATTCTTTAGAAGACGAAAGAGAATCCGACGAAGGTACGATTGGCGGAGATGCGGGACCTTCGGCCGATCTTGACTACACACCTGACGAAGAGTAATCGGAGCCGGAGAGGCTTACCCAAAACGAGTTGAATGACCTCATTAAAGACCTAGCCCTCTCCAAAGAGAAATCGGAACGTCTCTCCTCGAGACTCAAGCAAAAACACTTACTTCAGAATAACGTCCGTGTGTGTCACTATCGAAAACGAAACCATGATTTGGCGACATTCTTTACAGTAGACGGTCCGCTCTGCTATTGCCATGATATCAATGGACTTTTCGAGAACTTGTCACGGGTACACACACCATCTGAGTGGCGCCTCTTCATTGATTCCTCACAGCGAAGCTTGAAAGCGGTTCTCCTGCATAACGGGAACTTAAAGCCGTCCATCCCGATCGCCCACTCCGTTCATCTAAAGGAGACGTACGATAACATGAATATACTACTCGAAGCAATCCAATACAGCACTCAATGGAATATCTGTGGTGATCTCAAAGTCATTGGTATGTTAATGGACATACAAGGAGGGTTCACAAAATACTGTTGTTTCCTATGCCTGTGAGACATCCGTGCTACCGCGGATCATTACATCAGACGTGACTGGCATCAAAGAAGCACATACAAGCCAGGAACGGGAAGTGTCCAGTGTGTTCCTTTAGTTGATCCAAAGATGATTTCCTGCCACCTCTCCACATTAAGCTCGGCTTAATGAAAAATTTTGTGAAAGCGATGGGTAAGGTGAATTCGAGAGGGTTTCGATACCTTGTTGAGAAATTTGCAAATATCAGTGCCGCGAAAGTGGAGGGGGGAATCTTTGTGGGGCCCCAAATCAGGAAGGTTCTGCAGGATGAAGGCTTTGAAGAAAGCCTCAATGCCTTAGAACTAAAAGCATGGCAGGCTTTTAAATGGATTCGTGGAAACTTTTTGGGTAACCATAAGTCTCCCGCATGCCCTTGAAAATAAATTTTTTACATTCGCATCTAGATTTTTTTCCCGAAAACCTTGGCGCGGTGAGTGACGAACAGGAGGAACGCTTCCATCAAGACACCCAGTCAATGGAAAATCACTACCAAGGTTTCTGGAACGAAAGTATGCTGGCAGACTACTGCTAGATGTTGTACCGCGACGATCCAGACAAGGTTTACAAAAGAAAATCGTACTCGCAACATTTTCAGGTTGGTCTACATTTCTTTTCATGAATAAAGTTGTACTTTCACGATAAATTGTGCTGAAATTAACACCAGTCATATTTCAATAACTAGATGTGCTAGAGGAAAACCAAAAGCAGATTTGGAATCAGCGTACAAAACTGGTCTAGAAAAGTATGTATACATCTTTGATGAGAGGACAAACTTCGATTTTGTTAACCAGTGATTATTTATTATCAAAATAATAATAATAATAATAATAATAATAATAATAATAATAATAATAATAAATAACAATCTCATACCATGATAGTTCTAACTAATGCGTAACACCGCTTCCCATCGCTCAGTGAAGTTAAGCGACAGTGGGTCTGGGAAGTAGTTGGATGGGAGGCCCTATTCTGCGTCCAGATTATGTAACGATCCGTGGATTCAGATTCCACGTAAATCTATAGGTTCCGTCAGTCATGTGAACTTAGATTTTCCGAAGGATGTTAAACAATCCCATCAATCACCACTACTTTTAGAAAGCGCGCTTCACCTCATTTTCAGAATTAATCAATGAAGTGTCGTCGTCATTTTGACAACTTCATACGTCGGAATTTTCTGGACACGAATTTAGGTTACAATAACAATGGTCAACAAAGATTTTTCATCAGAGTAAAATTTGTGTTGGCTGGATAGCATTTTTCACGCTGATTCCAAAACTGCATTCAGATGTTTTCTAGCACGTATAGTTTTCAAGATGAAGGCATATATATAACTACACAGATTTAACCATTTTAAATAGGCAAAATACTAATATTTCAACATTTGATTGTTTATTTTATTGTGTTTTTTTAGTTTATTCATCTTATTTATTTCAATTATCTTAATTATACATCTTATGTATTTCAGGTGTGAGCTTTTACGTCTAGCAGCATTGTGATCAGGCAACAACGCCGTGCTTTGTGTGTCAAAAGATCAGTCCAGTCCAAGAACTTGTTGTGTCAAGTTGGTGTACATTTTTTTTGAATTTATAGTTTGCTCAGGTCAGTCAACATGCCTCGACAATGTAAGAATGACCCCGACAAGTTCTGTTTCGTATGCGGCCAGTTCACAACTAAAACACAGCGACGAAGTATTACAACCGACATTAAGAAAATATACAAGCTATACTTTGGTTGCCATCTAGGTGACCAAGATAAACCATGGGCGCCACATCAAATCTGTTCTGGCTGTTCAAATGGATTACGTGATTGGCTTAACAAAAAGAAAGCTTCAATGCCATTTGCCATACCCATGATATGGAGGGAGCCGAGAGATCATCATGAAGACTGTTATTTTTGTAGTGTGAACTTAATGGGGTTTTCTGCCAAGAACAAACACCAGATTGTATATCCAAACTTGGATTCAGCACGTAGACCAGTAAAACATGATGAAACATTGCCCATTCCAATGCCCCAAGTGATAGGCTAGATTCTATCATAGATGACATGGAAAGTGATGAATGTGCAACTGGCGTTTCCGGACCATCTACAGAACCAGAGTACACTTTGAAGGTAGACATTTAGAGCCTAAAAGTTAACCCAAGGACAGTTGAATGATCTTGTTAGAGACTTATCGCTGTCTAAAGAGAAATCAGAGCTTCTCGCCTCAAGACTAAAGGAGAACAATTTACTTGAGAACAATGTTCGTATTAGTTACTACCGAAAGCGGAATTTTGAATTAACAGCATTCTTTTCAGTAGACGGTCCTCTCTGTTATTGCCATGACATCAATGGACTATTTACAGCCATATCTCAGACGTATGTGGCATCTGAGTGGCGCCTCTTTATTGATTCGTCGCAGAGAAGCCTGAAAGCAGTTCTTTTGCATAATGGTAATATAATGCCATCCATCCCCATTGCCCATTCCGTCCATCTAAAAGAGACATATGACAATATGGATATACTACTTAAGGCAATCAAATACGACAGTCATCAATGGAATGTTTGTGGAGATCTAAAAGTTATAGGAATGCTTATGGGTATGCAGTCAGGATTCACAAATGGATATGTGAAAACTTTCTTGGAAGCAACAAGTCACCTGCGTATAAGGATGGAGTCAAGAACCTCCTTGATGCCTTCAAAGAAATGGAGTGTCGAATGTCGTTAAATATTCACTTCCTGCATTCCCACTTAGATTTCTTTCCTGAAAACCTTGGTGCAGGAGTGACGAGCAAGGAGAGCGCTTCCATCAAGATTCAGATGATGGAGAAGCGCTACCAAGGATATTGGAATGAAAGCATGATGGCGGACCATTGTTGGATGCTGTATCGTGACAATCCAGGCCAAATTTACAAAAGGAAATCACACTCACAGCGCTTTTAATAAAATAATGTATATATTCTTTATTTATAAGTACATTGAATAAAGTATATGATGTATTTGTTGTTTAGCATTCCTAAGTGTGATCTATACATCCATAAATTTTCTTATAGCAATATCAAAAACTTAAAAATATCAAAACCAGTGTATCTATATAACTCTACGTGCTAGAAAAAACAAAAAAACCAGATTCGGAATCAGCGCGAAAAATGCATTAAGAAAAGTGTGATCATGTTTGTGATGAGAAAAAAAAGTTTCATTTTGTTGGCCAGTGTAATTAAATAGTTTTGGGAGTGTTCCTCTGCATGGACTGCGTGAGAGAGCTACACACACAACACCATTAAGAGATTTTTATTTTCTATTTAGCCTACAATGTTAAATGCCAGTTGTACGTTCATACTAAAATGTAGTTATTCTATAAGGGGGAAATTATTTGTACAGTGTCGGTAAATAATCACAGAAATAAAAAACATACATTCCAACCAGTAAATTTTGCCTATGATTGTTGTTGTTGTTGTTGGTTAGCCGATCAACACCCTGATCGAGCAAGCCGGCGGCACGCAGGTAACCGATCGCCCTCTCCGGAGTGGACCAGAGGTTCAGCGCACTAGTGATGTTGTGTTATGTTATGTTCGTTGTTGTGCTAGAGCGGTACAGTCTGTCATAATGTGCTCAATTGTTTGTGGTGTGTCCTGGCACAGGTGGCAGGTGTCGTCTGTGGAGTTGTCTAGTCTGTGTTTATATGTCTAAGTTTGGGTGATGTCCACATCGGAATCGTGCTAAGTTAACTCGATCCGATCTGCTCAGGCTGGTCTCTACCTGTCAATGGGTAGCGGCTTCGCACCTAGGACCGCATTCGGACCGAGTCGTGTCAGTGCTTTGTGGGTTAGGTATGTATGTGTGTGTGTGTGTGTGTTTTCTGTACTGTGTGAGGTCTGGGGGGGGGGGGGCGTGGTATGAAATGGAGTATTTGCTTATAATGTCTCTCTGGTGTTACCTTAATGGTGCGAGGTGTTGGTGCATGATTGAATTGAATTGAATAACCTTTATTAATAATAAAATAAATACAATCGTTTCGATTTACAATGACATGAATAATTTTGAAGCTCGACTATTTATTTTATTTAATTTGGCCCTTGAGCTTTAGGCTTTACTGGGCTCTTATTAAAAATAAACAGCTAGTTGTTATTAATTAATAATAAATAAAGAAATAAGTAAATAAGTATTATTAATAGTTAAAACATGTATTAATGTTAAATTATCACTACTGACATGACAAATACAAGGTCACCATTAAATATTCAAGATCATTTGGGGAATTTTAATCTTATTTCAAGTTCACAACATGGATTTAGATCAGGAAGGTCTTGTTTGTCTAATCTCTTAGATTTTTTAGAATTTCTAACTGATCAGGTAGATAATGGAAATGATGTAGATGTTATTTATTTAGATTTTAGTAAAGCATTTGACAAGTCTCCACATAGAAGACTTCTATATAAATTGAGAGCTCATGGTATATTGGGGTCATTTTTAAATTGGGAAGAAAAATTGTTGGAAGACAGAGAACCAGGGCTGTGGAGTCGGAGTTGGAAGTGCATAGTTGGATGGAGTCGGAGTCGGTGCAAATCCTTCAACTATAACCATAGCAGCCTAGGCCTAGCTCAATTTTATGAATAAAATAGATTTAACCTAATGTTTTAATATATAATATAATATATAAATAATATATAAATATAAATAATATATAAATATAGTTGCTTATAATTAATAAGAATTATAATTAATTAATTAACATAATTAATAATAAGGAAATTTAAAAATTCAGTTTAGGTTAGTACATTTTGTTACGGATGTTTATAATAATACAAAAACATCTTATTAATTTGCTAAACCAATAATAATCTTATTTTGTTTAAGCTTCAATCAGTTTGTATTTTGGGATTTATTGTAATTTTTGAAGAGAAGAAAAGCCATTACATTAAGGCATAGTTACAGCCACTAAGTAACCTGATGAGTCATGTGGTGGTGACGAAATGCCTTGTTTATGAATCTCCATTGGCCTAATAAAGCTAATCGTAATCAATTTGGCCTTAATATTCCATCGGAGTCGGTCGTAATTATACAAGTCAGATTTCTGGAGTCGGAGTCGGAATGTTGAAATTTTTGGAGTCGGAGTTGGAGTTGGCAAATTTTATCACTGACTCCACAGCAAGGGTGTTGTGGGTTAGTTGTCGCTGCTGCCATGAATTGTGTTCCCCTCATATTTAAATGTTCCCTAATTTTCAGTATTTTTGTTTCTGTGTGCGGGTGTTCTATTGGTGTTGTTTGAATACATCCTGTAATGATACGAAGTGCGTTGTTTTGTATTGTCTGTAAGGTGTTTATGTGTGTGTTTGATATAATGTGTGCCCAACGTGGGCTAGCATAGTCCATAACTGAGCAAATATATTGTTTGTATATGAGTGATGTTGTTTCCTGCTGGTGTCCAAAGTTTGTGCCTGTTAGTACCCTAAGCGTGTTAAGTCGACGTACATTTGTTTTTAATTTCCTGAATATGGTTTACAAAAGTTAATGATGTGTTGCATGTGACCCCAAGTATTTTGGTCCTGTGAGTGTGTGGAATTTTGGTGGTGTTTAGTGTAAGCTGTGGAGTTATCTGGTGTTCTTTTGTGTTGCTTGTTAGCAGGGTGATGGTTGATTTTGTGGGCGCTACTTTGAGTCTATTGTGTGTGAGCCAGTCTTGTATACTGTTTATGTATGTTTGTAGGTTATTTGTAGCGGTGTCGATGTTGTTGTGGGTGGATGTTAGAGTGATGTCATCTGCATATGATGATAAGGTAAGCTTGTTATCTATGGGTGTTGGAATGTCATGCATATATATAAGTTGAAGAGTGTTGGTGAGAGAACAGAACCTTGATGGACCCCGTTCGGAAAAAGCTTGTTTTTGGATGACTTGCCATTAAATGTGACATGTGAGTATCTTCCTGAAAGATAGTTGCTCAGCCACCTTTTGGTGTTATTGTGCATGTTTGTGTTGAGTATTTTGTTTATGAGAGGGAAGCGTGGGATAGCATCAAATGCTTTACTAATGTCTATTGTTGCTAATAGTGTACGTTGAGCTGGTCGTCTGGAGTTGATACCATCTATGATGTACTGCGTGAGGTTAGTGAGTAATGTCGTGGTTGAGTGGTGAGGTCTGAATCCATGTTGAGTAGGCGATAGTGGAATGTGTGGGTTGGTGATTTGTAAGATTAGTCTTTGTTACTTTGGAAGGTGTGCATAGTAAAGTAATGGGTCTATAGGAAGCTGGTTCTGTTGGATTTTTGCTTAGTTTGAGTAGTGTAATAATTTTACCTTGTTTCCATATGTTAGGAATAATACAGTGTTGGTATGAATATGTGCTGATGTTTGTGAGAGCTAGTATTCCCTGTGGGCCCAAGGTGTATGTTAGATATGTTGTCTGGTCCAGTAGCCTTCGAATTCTCAATGTTTTTGATGATCTTGGTGGTCTGGTCTGTATTGAAGGGTGTAATTTTGCCTATGATGCTCCAGTCTCTGGACAAACTGCATTAAATATTTAAAAAGAAAATAGTTATACTTCAAATTCAAAGTTAAAAAAAGTAATTTGTGAGTATAACTAAACTATTTTAGAAAAATAACAAATAATGCAGAGAATCGGAATATATAAATTAGAAATTTTCTTTATTAATATTATTATTTTAATTTTTTACTCAATTTAAAAAATGGAGAAGAAAATACCTCATTATTTTAAACCATTTTTGTTGTAAATTTTTTATTTGCTTCAGACTTATGAACATAAAACGCGCACATACTAATAATTCGGCTACATCTTATTACAGCGTAATATTTTAAACGACAGTGGTTTAATATATACTCGTGTGTGTGTGTGTGTGTGTGTGTGGTGTGTGTGTGTGTGTGTGTGTGTGTGTGTTAGTTTATGAATAATTCTCCAAAATAAACTAATAATTCAATGATTTCCGAATAAATTAACAAAATTTATATGGTGCGAAACTCAGACCTATAATTTCCACTTATACAAAATCACATCATAAAATAATTTATTTTATTGTACAAGGTGGCTTAGGCTAGCAAATTGGTCTAGACCAGTGGTAGTCATTGCGCGGCTCGCGAGCCAAATGCGCTATATATATATTTGGCTCGCGAGCCGCCCCAAGGAGTACCACTGGTCTAGACTCTAGTTACGCGCGACATTAGCTGCGACATCATTTCTCCAATGAAGCAAACGGGCACGGCTGTAATATTCTTTGGCCAGCTCGTAGCCCGGATTTGACACTTTGTGATGATGGGGTTGTTTAACCTCCTCCGCAAAATCTAAGGCCATATGACGAAGGGAACCTACAGCTTTACGTGGGATCCAAACCACGAGTCCTACATCATCCGCGCGCGGAGGACGGTCCCCCATCCAATTACTATTCAGACCCAATAGTATCGCTTAACTTCGCTAATCGACGGGAAGTGGTGTTACGACACTGGCTATGACGTAGCCCTGTCACCTCGTAACACGGTCATGCGAGGCTATGTGGAAAGTAAAGTCTTCGTGACTCATTCCAACAATCTGGAGCAAATGAAGGAGGAAAAAAAAACCAGATCGATGTAATGAGCAACATTCCTCTCGAAATGTAAGCAAAGAGTATCCTTGCATTTAATGTAACGTTTGCGAGTGTTCATTGCAAACGATATTAGTGACGTCACGTTGAACAATAATAATTTATCCTGTTCTAAAAAAAATAAATTATATGGTTGCATTTCCCCCGTTTCAATTTCACGCTAATTTACTGGGAAATCACCGAGTTATTACGGTTTATTGCCTGCAATTACTAATCAAACACCATATACAGGGTGTACCATAAGTCCGGTCTCATAGGAAAAGGCCGCAAAAGAAAGAGTAGCGGAGAAGTTAGTAAATTGTAGAAATAACAACATGGCAAAAACAGAGCCATACGGAGAGGGAAGAGGAAAAAGTGGTAGAGTAATAAAGGATAATCCAAAATACTTGTATAGCTATGCGAAAAGAAAAACAAAAACGCGTGCCACTATCGGGCCCTCAAGGAAAGGAAATAATGAACTAACCGACGAGCTAAAAGAAATATGTGAAACATTGAGAGCCCAGTACCCCAAAAAGTGACAAAGCGTTACCTGACATAAATACTTTCTTTGAAGAGAAATTGGAAGGAGATTGTAAAACATTTTTATTATATCCCAGAAGATATAGCGCGAGCTATAGGACAAATGAAATCACACTCAACTGCAGGTCCAGACAAATGGAAGGCATTATTGATTTAAAAACTGTAAAAATGAAATAGCCACACCCATATACTGGATATGCAAAAGATCCCTAGACTTTGGGGAAATACACTAAGTATCTTGAAAAGAGCAAACATTGTCCCTATGTATAAAGGAGGGGATAGATCTCAAGCAAAAAACTATAGACCGGTGTCTTTGATGTCCCATCTTACCAAAGTATTTGAAAGAATAGTTAGAGAGAAAATCTATGACTTCTTGGAGACACTGGAAAGACTCATTGATAATCAGCATGGATTCCGATCAGGAAGATCATGCCTATCGCAACTTATAGAGCACTATAACAGGGGTGGGGAACCTGCGGCCTTCTGCCTATTTGACATTCAGAATTCATACCGTACGATAATGGACAGCAACTGATACCCCTTTAAGGCTTTAGGCTATTTCATTAGATCATGGTTTCAGCTTCACTGCTTCTTACACATACAAGCCTTCTTTATGGCTTGAACAATAGGAAATATGGCAACGTTGCCAGTTGAAACTGGCAGAGTTGCCTTACGGCTTACGCCCTTACCTATCAACGATCAACTCGACTGGCTGACTGGATGACAGTTACTGACGATTCTCCGATAGTGGCACGCAAGCTTGTTTCCTTTAAAACTGTAAATCTTTGATCAATTCGTGTACCATTTTTATTTAAAAATCTTCTGGTACCCCAATCATGTCAAAAACTGTGAAAAGAAAATTAAAGGAAGAGAACAGAGTATTCCATGAAGAATGGGAATTGCAGTATTTCATAGTTGCTGAGAAAGATAAAATGATGTGTTTGCTCTGCAACGCCATAATTGCAACAGTGAAGAAACACAATGCATATCAGCATTATGCAACTCATAAGAACCACAAGTATGCTATATTGGAAGAAGAACCCCGGAAGTCTGCACTTACGAAGATGAAACTTCAAAAGCAGCAACAACAGCAAGTATTTAAAACGATGTCAGGCCTAGGGACTGAAATCACTGAAGCAACTTATAAAGTAGCATATATACTTGGAAAAAGAGGTAAGCCATATAGTGATGTGGAAATCATAAAAGAATGCATTGTTGAAGTTGTAGCCTCTTTAGATTCAGACAAGGTTAACAAATACAAACAACTACCTCTTTCAAGAAGGACCATAACTGATCGCCAACATGAATTAGCCCTCATTGTAACTGAACAACTTCATGCAATATGCCAAAGCGAAAATACTTATTATTCGATTGCCTTGGATGAGTCCATTGATATTACTGACTCAGCGCAAGTGTCATTTTTTATTCGTGTTAAAACTGCAGATTTTCAATGCTACGAGGAGTTACTGGCTTTGGGTACCCTTACGGGGAAGACACGTGGAATTGACGTCCTCTCTCTCTTCAAAGAAAAATGCCGTGAAGCGAAACTGAATTTATGTAATTTAGTAAGTGTATGCACAGATGGTGCACCTTCCATGAGAGGAAATGTGCAGGATTTGTTGCGCTACTACAAAAAGAACTGCCAAATCCAGATAGCTTGATTTCCTTTCACTGTATTTGCATCAACAGAATCTCTGGTCCAAATCTACTGTTTTAAGTGACATATTAAGTAAAGTTATACGGATTGTGAACTACATTAGAGCAAATGCATCACGACATCGCCAGTTTCGCAATATGCTTATGCTTGATGATGAAACATTCAGTGTGGATCTTCCGTATCATTCTAAAGTGCGCTGGTTGTCACAAGGGCAAGTCTTTGAAAAACTTTTGTCTTTGCGAAAACAAATCACAAGATTTTCTGAGGAACTCAATGAACCATGTGAATTGCTAAAAAAGGATTTCTGCAGAAATGCTGCATTTTTGTGTGCGTAATGTCAAAGCAAAATGACCCGAATATTTCTTTGCAAGGTAAAACTAAATCCATATATGAAATGTGGCAAAAAATCCAGGCTTTTCGGAGGAAGCTGCGCTTTTTCAAAACTATCCTTACCCGATCGGAACTTTCAGCTGAACACTTCCCTGAACTGGCAAAGGTAATTGATGAAGAAGATACAAGCAAATCATTAAGGGAATGCGATGTGAAAGAATACACAGCTGTCCTAGACTCCCTGATTGAAGAATACGATAAAGATTTGAAGATTTGAGAAACATGACTTCACACTGAAACTAGCTTTCCAACCACACCTGGTTGATGTCTCCAAAGCACCTGAAGATTTACAGATGGAGTTGATTGAGCTATTAGAAGATAATATCCTTAAGTCTCTATTTGATACTAAGAAGGATCCTGTTGTAATATGGAAAAATGGCGTTGAATACCCACGTCTGCGCTAACATGCTCGTCGAATGTTGCCTTCTTTCGGCACAACCTACTGTTGTGAATCAACGTTTTCATATGTGACTCAAATCAAAACGCGCTTGAGATCTCAGATGACGAATATTCACCTGGAGACCAACTAAAACTACGGTCAACGATATTGGAAGCAAATGTAAGACTCTTGTCCCGCAATAAGCAGTCACAAAAAAGTCATTAAATGGTTTATCACTTTTTCACTTAACATTAACATCATTTCACTTAATATCATTTTTCACTTAATATTAGTTCTATTGCTAATTATTCCCCCCCAAAAATAAATGTGCACTTGCTGAATTTTTTATTTATTATAAAAGCCCTCACGTATTATCAAGTTTGATTTAAAATTAATAAATATGTAGATTGTAGACTAAAATATGACATTTTGTTGTACTGTATATGTTAAATTCTCAGCATGCGGCCTAATAGGGTCTTGGTTAAATGAAATGCGGCCTTCCAATGAAAAAAGGTTCCCCACCCCTGGTCTAGACTCTAGTTACGTGCGTCATTAGCCGCGACAGCATTTCTCCAATGAAGCAAACGGGCACGGCTGTAATATTCTTTGGCCAGCTCGTAGCCTGGATTTGACATTTTGTGATGATGAGGTTGTTTAACCTCCTTCGCAAAATCTAAGGCCATATGACGAAGGGAACCTACAGCTTTACGTGGGATCCAAACCACGAGTCCAACATCATCCGCGCGCGGAGGACGGTCCCCCATCCAATTACTATCCAGACCCAATAGTATCGCTTAACTTCGCTAATCGACGGGAAGTGGTATTACGACACTGGCTATGACGTAGCCCTGTCACCTCGTAACACGGTCATTCGAGGCTATGTGGAAAGTAAAGTCTTCGTGACTCATTCCAACAATCTGGAGCAAATGAAGGAGGAAAAAAAAAAAGATCGATGTAATGAGCAACATTCCTCTCGAAATGTACGCAAAGAGTATCCTTGCATTTAATGTAACGTTTGCGAGTGTTCATTGCAAACGATATTAGTGACGTCACATTGAACAATAATAACTTATCCTGTTCTAAAAAAAATAAATTATATGGTTGCATTTCCCCCGTTTCAATTTCACGCTAATTTACTGGGAAATCACCGAGTTATTACGGTTTATTGCCTGCAATTACTAATCAAACACCATATACAGGGTGTACCATAATTCCGGTCTCATAAGAAAAGGCGTTTTCCTCACGAGTTTAACTAGCTTTCATATTAACCATCGAGTGTCATTCTACCTGCAACAAAAAAAGGTCCCAAAACAAGACATCAATTTGAACATTTGTTTTAGTTCAAATGCATCACTTTTGTAAATTTAAAATAAATTTTCCTCCGAGACCGGATTTATGGGACACCCTCTATACGTATACATATGATAGAAAATCACGCGTGTTCATGCGTGATAATAATTAATCAATGATAAGGACCACACACTGGCACAGCGCTCAGGCCAACTAATGCGACCAATTGTGGTAATTAACTCGTGGATTATTATTACCAGTATCACTGGGAGTCAAGCCCCGACTTCAGTGTCTTCGTTTGGCTTAGAGGGAAACGTTTTATTATATATATATATAATATATATATATATATATATTATATATATATATATATATATATATAATATATATATATATAAAGGTCATCAAGGAAACTGCGAAAACTGTATTGATAAGAAAGCGTTCCATATCGATTGTTTCAACCTACGAAAAGCGGATAGAACAGCGAGACAAGACAGAGACGGTAATAAATAAATCAAACAGTTTCATGGAACTCTTAGCAGTGAAAATAGAGAAACTAAACGTGGTACTGATTGTCATCTATAGACCTCCAAACATTCCAAGTGAAAAATTCTCGGATGCCATTGATGATATCAGAAACCTAATAAAGTCCGTAAACTCTCCATCCCCCGATATAATATACTAGCTAGATTTCAATTTCCCATTTATAAAATACAAAATGGTGGGTGGAAATATATACATATACACCCAGGACAAGATTGGCACAAGAAAAGGCCAGGAGCAAGCAAAAATGTTGATGGTTCAAACAAACGAGTTTATGTTGACACGAGAGATAACAGAAAACACCAGAAAGAATAACTGTCTCGATCTGGTATTCACAAATAACACGACCTTCATTGTCGATATGAAAATAATCCCAACTATTATCTCGGACCATAACATAATCGAGATATCAACAAATATGGCAAAAACATTAAAAGATAATACCCATACTGAAGAAAAAAGCAAATTTTGGACTTTTAACTTAAACTCCAAGACTGAATTCGGAACAATCAGATCACATATGGCCCAAACAGAATTGAGAACAGTTTTAGATAATACAACAACTGAATAAATGCTCATAACCTTGGGAGAAAAGACGTTGGAAATTTTAGAAAAATATGCTCCGAAAGCACAGCCAAAGGGAAAGAAGAACTGGTTCGAAAGGCAAAAGCAAGCAATTTTCCGCAAAAGAAAGAGAGTAGCGGAGAAGTTAGTAAATTGTAGAAATAACAATATGGCAAAAACAGAGCCATACGGAGAGGGAAGAGGAAAAAGCGGTAGAGTAATAAAGGATAATCCAAGATACTTGTATAGCTATGCGAAAAGAATAACAAAAACGCGTGCCACTATCGGGCCCTCAAGGAAAGGAAATAATGAACTAACCGACGAGCTAAAAGAAATATGTGAAACATTGAGAGCCCAGTACCCCAAAAAGTGACAAAGCGTTACCTGACATAAATACTTTCTTTGAAGAGAAATTGCAAGGAGATTGTAAAACATATTTTTATTATATCCCAGAAGATATAGCGCGAGCTATAGGACAAATGAAATCACACTCAATTGCAGGTCCAGACAAATGGAAGGCATTATTGATTTAAAAACTGTAAAAATGAAATAGCCACACCCATATACTGGATATGCAAAAGATCCCTAGACTCTGGGGAAATACTAAGTATCTTGAAAAGAGCAAACATTGTCCCTATGTATAAAGGAGGGGATAGATCTCAAGCAAAAAACTATAGACCGGTGTCTTTGATGTCCCATCTTACCAAAGTATTTGAAAGAATAGTTAGAGAGAAAATCTATGACTTCTTGGAGACACTGGAAAGATATGAAAATCAGCATGGATTCCGATCAGGAAGATCATGCCTATCGCAACTTATAGAGCACTATATCAATATCCTAAAGGCACTTGAAGCAATGAAAACTATGATGTTATATACACGGATTTTGCTAAAGCTTTCGACAAATGTGATCATGGTATAATAGGTTGTTAAATAAGTCAGTCAGTGCTGGACTTACCTATAAGCTAAATAAGCTATAGCTTAGGGCCACACACCCTCGGGGGCCTCATTTTTTTAAATATATTTTTATTTTATCATTAGTTTTTATTCTTTTTAACACTAATTCCTCAAAAATTATATATTATATATATTATTTTTTCTTTATCATTAATATTAATATAAAAATAATAATTATAGTAATAATGACATTATTTTAAATTTTTTTACCCGAATTTTTTAGAGAAGGGACTCAAATTTCATATAGCTTAGGGCCTCAGCAGGTGAAAGTCCGGTCCTGCTCAGTCTTGACGTTTCCATATAAGAAGGAAGAAATTAATAAACTAGAAAATATTCAGAGACATTTCACAGCCAAGATCGATGGCTGCAAAGAACTCAACTACTGGGAAAGACTACATAAACTGAATCTGTACTCCCTGGCAGGAATGCCACTCAGAAATTTAAAAAAAAAACCAAAATCCACTCGTAAAAAATCCCTATATATATATATATATATATATATATATATATACGTCTTGTGGCTGATCCCAAGATTTGCTATATTTGTTTAAAGAAATCCCAATATCCCAAGGTATCGCAGAAAATGCCAAGATCTTGGGATAAATCCCAAGGAGTGGCATCCCTGCTCCCTGGAAAGAAGAGAGGTACACCATAATATATACATGGAAAATGATCGAAAAACTGGTACCAAACCTCAAACTAATTTAGGTTCCCAAATTAACGGCCCGACAAGGGACCTCAACACTGAAGGAAAACAACTTGGTTGTCAGGGGACCAAGACTTTTTAACCAGCATCCAAAGGACCTCAGAAACGTGACAGGGGTCAAAGTTGAAGTCTTTAAAGGAAGACTAGATGCCTGACTCAGGATGGTACCAAATGAGGCGGGTGTACCTGGCTACATGCGGTGGAGCGCGCAAGAGAGCAACGTGCTCCTCCACCAAGCCAGGTCTAGAGGCGGGTCCACCAGCTTGACCAACGCACGGAAGTGCTACGAGTTACGAGGGATATATATACAGAGTGTCCCAAAACAACGTATACATTTTTAAAAAACTTATAACAGGCGAACCCACTAACGGATTCAGATGATTTTTATTTCTTTTTATAGGTAAAATATACAACTTCGAAATAATAGATAGTTTAATTTGTTTTAAACACGTAAGTGTTCGAAATGTCGACCATTGACATCAATGCACCACTGCACTCTTTGATTCACTGATTGGCAGACTTCAACAAAAATGTTTGTAGGGATATTTCTACACGCTTCTTCAACTGTGCTCTTTAGTTGTTCAAGTGATGTAGGTCTTCTACTGTATACTTCATTTTTCAAATGACCCCATAAAAAAAAGTCAAGTGGGTTCAAATCTGGTGAACGTGGTGGATACTCGATACTACCTCGTCGTCCGATCCACCGATAATGAGATGTTTCATCAAGATAGTTCCTGACATCCTGATGGTAATGAGGAGGTGCTCCATCTTGTTGAAAGTAAATGTCCTCATCTCCGTATAACTGTCGAATTGCAGGAAAACCTTTTCTCCGAAGCATGTTGAGGTAGCTATGGCCGGTAACTGTACCATCGAAAAAGAATGGACCAACCAAACCTTTGGAAGAAAAACCACACCAGACAGTTATACCCGGTAAATTTACATGTCGTTCCACATAAATGTGTGGATTTTCTTGTGACCAGTATGTGCAATTATGACGATTAATTATACCATTCAACTTAAATGTAGCCTCATCAGACCACACAATTTTGTCCGCAAATTGGCCATCTTCTGTGTTTTTTACTCGAAACCATTCGCAAAACTGGATTCTGCGATCCGGATCCTCCTCATTCAAGGCATGTAATAATCTCGGGATGTAAGATTTCCATTTAGCATTCTTCAGAATTCTGTGGACACTTGTCTTACTTTTCCCTGTTTCACGAGCACATTGTCTCACAGATTCTTGGTGATCGGTTGAATACCTGTAGCACTTCATCAGAAGTGTTAGCATCTGTTGATGTTTTGGACGCCCAGTCGCTTGCTTGTACACATCATGCACAGTACCGTATACTTCAAATTTCTCACAGATACGTGAAATGGTAAGTCGAGTTGGAGGATTAGTTCCAAATTGTCTCTCCACTGTTGTTGAACCTTTGATATCTTCTCAACTTTAAAATACGACTTTAGTATCCATTTTCGTTGCTCAAATGATAAGCGCACACTTCCATTTTCCATGTTTACTGTAGGCAGGCAAGGCTATTACTAATTTTTTTAAAATGTATACGTTGTTTTGGGACACTCTGTATATATATATGCCCTACTTTAGTTTTACTTTCGCCCAAATTGCTCATTCTGATGAAGGTCAAACGTTTCGTCCCACCTTGGACCTACAATTTAGCATGGAATCCAAACCACGAACCGTCAAGGAAGTGTGAAATTGTTACCGTATAAATCAGTGGATGTCTTTTTTTTTCCCCCTAAGTAATTGCGTCCAAAACTGGGGTGTGGCTTAACGAAAAGAAGTACGTGCATAAAGGAAATCAAAATATTGCCATGCTTTCCCGCAGAAAAAAAAAGAAGTAAAAAGCCCATTTACTTTGGAAATCCTCGTTTCCTACAATTGAAGCGCAACTTCTTGTTAAAAAAGAATTAGCTTGTTTGCCCACCCTAATTTGCTCGAGAAAATAGGGTGCTACTTATAACAATTTTATACAAGCTGAGGCCACGACTTCCTGATCAGCAGCCTAGCGTCTTAATTTTGTATTTCATATGCATTTATTATTTCAATGGTAAAACTTGGATTGGCCAAATAAATGGACACCAAACTAAGTTTAAATGTAGATTTACAAATACCACAAATTAGAAAAAGAAGATTTCTAAAAAATCAGCTTGTATACTTATCCTACGTAGGCCTACATATAAATAAAAGCGATATTATCTACAGCAAGGGTGGCCAGACGTCCGGCTTTAGGCGGACAGTCCGCCTTTTGAGCACTCTGTCCTTAGGGTGGCCATTTCCAAATTTCCAAAAAGGAGGACACTGCGTATGTGGCCGTACGTTAATATATATATATATATATATATATATATATATATATATATATATATATATTATATATATATTAACGTACGGCCACATACGCAGTGTCCTCCTTTTTAAATGGCCACCCTATCTACAGCCCAGAGCTGCTAAAGCATTGCTTCCTAACCCTATACATATCTCCTCTCACTCACACAAATGACCTAGAGCAATTTTAGGTCTTGTTATAGACCTTAGATTAGGCTTACGCATGACTAATTTATTCCCATGAAGGCAACCTTGCCAATGAGGACCTTTGGCTAATACAAGCTAGGCTTACGATACTGCAAAATAGTATCAGATTAATATTTTAACTTTTAAAGGTACAAACGAAAACGAGAAAATAGGTAAATTAACCATATTTTTTACGGAGAACTTATAAAAGTGTTAAAATTTAAGGAAAACTAGAAATTACAATACTCATTAATAATAATCGTACGAATTTACTTGCATGGCGCCTAGGGCCTACTAGTCCAGCCACAACCGATTTGTTTCCAAATTTGTGCGCCGAAGTGTTACATTATAGAATTATAATACAATATTGGAACTACATTTTTCTTAGACAAACTTTATTGTGCAACTTCTTTATCAATGAATGTATTGCATTTCATAACTTAGAATTAATGTGTTTACAAACATGTTGTAAAGGCTTAAATTCGTTAAAAAACAACTCAAGAATAGCAAGTCTAATGTATATTGGCACAGGTGGGCTTTAATAAATGATTGAAAGTACTTTTTTGTTTGTTTAACTTCCATGACGGAGGGGACATACGGCTTTACGCGGGATCCGAACATGGGTCGCCACATAATTTGCGGGCAAAAATACCTTTCAACCTTTCAAATATTCCGTGCGATGATTCCTCATTTCACGAAGGTCAAGCTTGTCGCTCCTCCTTTGATAAAAAAGAGAGACTTAATGGTAAGCCCGGATAGCTCAGTCGGTAGAGCGTTAGGCTTTTAACCTAACGGTCCTGGGTTCGAGTCCCTGTTCGGGCGCGCAGTTTTTTGCTGCAGAGGGTGCAGAGGGGTCGACCGGGTCGCCTGAACCGTCGTTCAAACTCACATAAAGTAAGTAATAAATATCACACATTTTCACATTACAAGATTTTTACCACAGAACGAGGAGTTGTTAAGTGGACTACTCATATTTATTTATTTATTTTTAATTTAATATGGCTCTTAAGCTTTAGGTTTTACTGGGTTGAACCCATCAACACTATAATAAAATAAGGGTACAATTTCGAAAGAAAGTTTGCTTAGAAGCAATTTCTAAAACCCATAAAAAAATTGCAATTGGTTATATATATATATATATATATATATATATATATATATATATATATATATAATGTAAAGAACGACGCTTGCGTAGAAGAGCGTTCCGCACAAGATGAGGAGGGAGAACGAACAAATGAAAAAATGAGGTACCAACCGGGAATCGAACCCGGGATCATCCGATTGCCAGTCAGATATGCTTCACTACAGTCCAGGGATTCCCAAAGTGGTCTGTACAGACCCCCAGGGGTCTGTAGGAAGCTTCCAGGGGGTCTCTAAGCTTTTGGAAAAATAGTAACATTAACTATATTAAAATAAATTTCCATTTCACACTAGACATTCGGTAAGTGTTTATTAAACTGGTTTAATGAGCGTAGAATGTTTAATTTTACATTAATTTAAAAGCTATCTATGTTTATGAAAATATACTATAGTTTGTAACTGAATTCATAATTCTTTTTGGGGGGGGTCTATGTCCGTACGGAATTAATATTTAGGGTCTTTGGTGGTAAAAGTTTGGGAACCCCTGCACTACACCATGGACCTCAATCAATCAGAAGTCGTAATTCTCCTACATACGAGCAGAAACCAATGCCCTGAGGGGCAGAACGCTCTTCTACGCAAGCGTGTTCTTTACATTAATTATACTGTGTGTTGTTTGCAGTTAAAATGTATATATGTACGGCGTGCGAAGGTGCCCCCTCAGGGCATTAGTTTCTGCTCGTATGTAGGAGAATTACGACTTCTGATTGATCGAGGTCCATGGTGTAGTGGATAGCATATCTGACCGGCAATCGGATGATCCCGGGTTCGATTCCTGGGTGGTACCTCATTTTTCATTTGTTCGTTCTCCCTCCTCATCTTGTGCGGAACGGAACGCTCTTCTACACAACCGTCGTTCTTTACATTAATTATACTGTGTGTTGTTTGCAGTTAAAATGTGTGTGTATATGATATATATATATATATATGTGTGTGTGTGTGTGTGTGTGTGTGTGTGATTTTTGGTAACTGATATAAAATTTAAAAAACAGAAATCAATTTTTGCCGGTAAGTAATTTT
Source organism: Bathynomus jamesi (assembly GCA_023014485.1). NCBI lineage: Eukaryota > Metazoa > Arthropoda > Malacostraca > Isopoda > Cirolanidae > Bathynomus > Bathynomus jamesi. The sequence goes on from JAJOZX010005979.1 coordinate 130,107, forward strand.
TTTTTATAGTTTTTAAAAAATCTTTAAAATTCCAAGCGAACTTTTTAACGAAAACACTACGTCATATTCAGACAAAACTATAATTAGTTATGACGCAAGTGTAAAGATTAATTAAATTCTTTTAAAGTCAAATTTAATAAAAAAAAAAGCAATTTGATATTAATGGCAGTGTCCGTGGTGGGTCAGTGGGTAATACCTTTTCCCTATAAGCGAAACGAAGACACTGAGGTCGGGGTTTCGAAACCCGATGATACTGGCAATAATAATACAGGAATTAGAACAATGAGCTGAATGTGTTGGCCTGAGCGCTGTGCCAGTTTCTAGCACTTCTGATCGAGTGATTGTTGTTTATATTTACCATTTTGTTAAATATGTTTTTGTGAAAAAACTGAAATTAATATAAATATTTAGCTAATTTTTAAGAATTATTATTATTATTATTACGTAAGTTTTGTGCCCTTGGTATAATATGAATCTTGACCTTGGTATCTTCAAATAAAATTTTACCTGAACTTCTGCCTCAACTCCTCTTTATCTTTTACCCATCATATATATATATATTTTTTTTTAAGTTCGGGAAGAACCGATTCGCCTCTATTTAAAAGGGCATATCTCGGCGGAAAAACAAAGAAAAAGTGAGGGAAAGGCAGAGGAAAAAGAAAGGGTGGAGGGACAGTCGAAGTGGAAAAAGACCAAGGATGACAAGAACTGCAAGGTCGAGCCCCATCATCCTTGGGTGCTAGGGCCGGGAGGGCGCACGTGAAACCTCCTGGAACAAGCACGTACAAACGAGCACAAAGAGCACTCAAGAGCACGAGCTTAGAACCCCCTTGCGGGGACCCATCATATATATACATGTCGAGCACCAAGGGGGCTCAGGTACCTCCGGGACTGTTTTTGGTGGTAAACCTGTAATATATCGCAACGGAACGAATCTGGCAATGGTTTTCTGCCGTTTAAACAGTTTTTTTTGTTAACATTTATTCAAACTTGTCGTTCAGTGTTCAATGTTACTCTTTCGCAATCTTCGTTTATACTCTTATCAAAGATAAAAACTAAAAATATCCTCAAACCAGTTCTTTCTTAAATAATTCCTTTTATTTTGTAGTTTCACAATTCACAGATAAACTTACAACTAAATCCATTCAAAGTTTTGCAATCATTTACACAAAATTTAACTGAAGGAATTGACAAATCAAGATAATGTGCGGAGCCTTAATTATAATAACCGACAGCAATGCAATCGTAATGATTATGCAACCAATTTCAACTCGAAATTAGTCGAACGAAGGTGTGTGTGTGTGTGTGTATATATCACTGTTTCACTTATATATAGAAACACAGAAAACATAGAAACATAGATTTCTTTTAAAAAAAAATGTGTCAACAAGAAATTCGTCAGATTTCAACAAAATATTTACAGAAATCTATCAAATTCAAGACAAATAGAACAGTAATTTTAGATGGTGCTCAATTTTAGTTCACAAAAAATATGGGTGGTATTTTAGAGTTACGAGTATACACGGTCTAATTCTATTAAAATTCAATCAGATCATTTCAAAGGTAGAGAAATCCTATTTAAGATATCTGATTCGTACAATTGGGTTATAAGGTGAAGCAATCGCGAATTAAATAAACTTATCTTGGGTCATGACCCACAATCATTCACTCTAAATTAAGGTTTCCGATAAGAACTATTAACGTTCGCCAACTCAAAACACAGGTGTAGAGTTCATCTTTCTTTGATAGGAGCTTTTAACATTTACATCTTGCATCACAGATGTGGAGTTCATTTTTCGCGGCCTGGCGCATGTACAAGGAATTTGCGTGCAAAGTAAAATTGAGTTTACGTGCGTTGATTGCATCTATGCACGCAAATTTTACATACATACCGTTGAAAAAATAACAAGAAAAAATAATGAACTCATTGCATATTTTCTATTCTCATGTCAACTGAGTTGAATATATATATATATATATGTTAAATCCAGAGTATATCCTATATTGTTTTATAATATTGTTTGACCGCATTAAGATATACTGTACATAATACCTCGCACAAAAAAATTACTTTCCACTTCACACTACCTCTTGTTATTCGTGGTGCGAAAATAAGAATTCTGTATGTGGAAAAACTCGTTTGGGAATGATTTAATATGAAAGGAAAGGAACCTAACCTAACCTAAATCCGTGGGAGAGAGAGAGAATAGTATAAAGTGGGAAGAGGTGGATGTGAGGAAAAGACCTCAAGAGATCCACACTTAAATGACTCCTCACTCTTCGACCAAGAATGAGGGGAGAATGAGAAGCAGTAGGATAGCAGATGGAAAGCCTAATACAAAGTAGCTACTGGAAAATTAAGAACCCCACGAATTTTCTCAAGTCACGGCATTTGCATCCTTAAATCCCAAGGCCAGTAGACGTAAAATACTCGACTTTTCCAGCTTGCTTGGAGGACCATAGGAATACAAAACACGCGACAGTGAAGGAAATGAATTTGGAATACTCGAAGGACAACGCAAAACAAACAAATTAGTCCTGGCAAATATTCAAGGACTAAGTCCGAACCACACGATAAACAAAGTTTTATACCTGCATGGATTTACGAAAGAAACAAGGACTGACATCGCATGCCTCACAGAAACACAACTTAAACACTGACAAGGAGAGTGTAAACACCGCATACTGCATAGATAAAAAAAAAAAATTGATGGTTACAACAGACAACGAGCTGACAGAACAAAGACGAAAAGGTGGCTGTGCTAATATACATGTGCGAGCCATATGACAAACAATAAAGTAAATCAAACAGCTACGTTCAACACTTAGCAGTAAAATTGAACATTCCAACTGCAAAATTCTCTGGAGCCATTGCCGACATCAAAAGCCTAATAAAATTTCTTGAACACCCCATCCACAAATATAATACTCTGCGTTGATTTTAATTTACATTTATAAAATACAAAAGAATGGGAAGAATTGTGGTATATATATATATATATATGGAAATGAACTCAGAATGGTTCCCTGGGGTTTTTTATGATACACACAGACCGTGCATGGAACAAGGAACTCCTACGAAAATTCGGACTATAGTGGATTTAATTTTCCTAGAAGAGTTCCTTGTTCCATGCACGGTCTGTGTGTATCATTATATATTATATATTATATATTTATATATATATATATATATATATAATATATATAATATATATATATGTTAAACACAGACCGTGCATGGAACAAGGAACTCTTCTGGGAAAATTAAATCCACTATAGTCCGAATAAGTAATGGTAAATGACAAATACCATAGTTTTTTTCCTTTTCATGATTTTAGCCCGACGTGGGCAACGGGTCTCTCGCAAAGAGATCCCATAAATATAGCTTCCCTCACCAGCTATCTGCAAAGCAGACAGGATCCAGCTTTGGGACGTGGATCTAGGGTTTAAAGCAAGCCTAGATCCCTACACTCAGAAACCATTCAGGGAACCATTCGGACTATAGTGGATTTAATTTTCCCAGAAGAGTTCCTTGTTCCATGCACGGTCTGTGTTTAACATATAATGTTCTCAGGGAACCATTCTGAGTTTGTGTATACTAAACGGACGTGTTTCGTGCCTTGAAAAGTGGACGCTCAATGTCCCGGTTGAGGTTTAAGTTTTGGTTTTTTTTGGCTAAAAATACAATAGTTACCCCCTTTTTCTTTGATTTATTCAACACGACGTGAATGCAACGAGTCTTTTACTTATATAGAGGTTCTGAGTGTAGGGATCTAGGCTTGCTTTAAACCCTAGATCCACGTCCCAAAGCTGGATCCTGTCTGCTTTGCAGATAGCTGGTGAGGGAAGCTATATTTATGGGATCTCTTTGCGAGAGACCGTTGCCCACGTCGGGCTAAAATCATGAAAAAGGAAAAAAACTATGGTATTTGTCATTTACCATTACTTATTCGGACTATAGTGGATTTAATTTTCCCAGAAGAGTTCCTTGTTCCATGCACGGTCTGTGTTTAACATATAATGTTCTCAGGGAACCATTCTGAGTTTGTGTATATATATATATATATATATATATATATACACACACACACAAAAGGACAAGGTGGCACAATAGAAGACCAGGAACAAGCAAAACTTTTGATAGCTCAAACAAATGAATTTATGTTAATGCAGGAGATAACAGATAACACCAGAAAAAATAACTGCTTGGATCTGGAATTTATGAATAACATCAACTTAATCAATGGTATAAAAATAACACCAACAAATATCTCAGACCACAACATTATGGAGGTATCAACTAATATGGCGAGAGCGCTAAAAGAAAATACTCATGCTGAAGAAAAAAAGCAAATTTGAGGTTTCTAATCTAAACTCTAAGACCATAAATTGGGAGGAAATCAGATCCCATATGACACAAATAGGGCGGAAAACAGTTTTAGAGGATAAAACAACTGAAGAATTGCTAATAACCTTGGAAAAAAAACGCTGGAAATCTTAGGAAAATATGTTTCGAAAGTACAGCTAAAGGGGAAAGAGGAACTATTTCGAGAGGCACAAGCGAACAATATTCCGCAAGAGAAGGAGAATTGTCACGAGGTTAATTAATTGCACAGACAACTCCAAAAACGTGATACAAGTAAAACTGGAAAATGCAGACAGGGAAATACAAGCCCTAATTAAGGACCATTCAGAGAGAGAAGAGGAAGATGCAGTCAGAACAATAGATAACCCAAAATACTTCATAGCTTCACGAAAAGAAAAACAAAAAGGCAGACGACTATCGCACCTTTAAGGAAAGGAAATAATGAGCTAACCGATGATTTAAAAGAAATATCTTAAATAGTAAATACTGAGTGCTCAATATGAATCAGCTTTCAGTACCCCGAACAGAGACAAAGCAGTAGCTGACAGAAATACCTTTTTGAAGAGGAATTAAATGGAGAATGCATAACTGATTTCGAATTTACCGCAGAATATATAGCAAACAAAAGCTACAGGACAAATGAAATCACATTTAGCTGTAGTCCAGGACAAACAGAATGCCTTGTTGATTAAAAACTAAGAATGAAATAGCTGCACCCCTTTAATGGACATGGAGAAGATCCCTGGACAAGGGGGAAATACCGAGCATAATAAAAAGAGCAAACACTGTTCCTATATATAAAGGGGGTGGGGGGAGATGTTAAACAAAGCATTCTCGACCGGTGTCACCGACCGACATCACATCTCACCAAAATATTGGAAAGAATAACACTACTATGCATCAATTTTGCTGTCAAGGGTTTTGTAAGTGATTCTTATAGAGTATTTCCTGCTGATTTCGAATCTGCAATCCGTTTTTCTCAATCAGCTCAGGTTATCCGGCTATGGCCTCATAAGTAAAATAGAATTTTTCGTGATTTTGTCAAAGCGGAATTGGAACAGTAACATCTATCATCACTTGTTTCACTTGTATAATATCTTTTTTTACTTTTCAGGCATATAGATAAAATATTTCATAATGAATAGAGCGTGTAAAAATGATCCCAATAGATTCTGCTACATATGTGGGACGGTTACCATGCCAAATAACCAGTCCCAAATCACTAAATTTGTGAAGACAATGTATAGAGCATACTTTGGAATTAAGCTAGGGGACCAGGACAAAAATTTCGCCCCTCATATGTGCCGCAAGACGTGCATTGAAAATTTGAGAAGATGGAGCAAAGGCAGAGCGAAATCTTTGCCTTTTGGAATTCCCATGATTTGGAGAGAAGGAAAGGATCACGTGACAGATTGCTATTTCTGCATGACAAACCTCCAAGGTGGGCTTATAAATTTATTTTTCTTAAATATTTTGAAATCCTCGTATGAAACTTGACATAATATTCACCATAATGTAATATTCACCATATATAGCATAATATTCACCATAATGGTAATCATACATTTACATATACATATTGTTATAGAAAATATATTTACACATACATATTGTTATACAAGTTACATTTACATATACAATGATTGTATATTTTCTTTCTTTTTCATTCATATTGTCCCCGAAGGGACAATATGAATGAAAAAGAAAGAAAATATACAGACTCCATCGACCTATTTCATATCTTACAGACCGCAGCCTTCCCTCACGAGCCGCCACTGTCTGAATGCTTCTTCTATTTCATATGCAAGTTTTATATCCATGTTTCTGTGTTTCTATTTTCAGGAGTTAACAAGAAGAATAAACACATTGTTGTATACCCTGACATTCCTTCTGCTGAGACCTGTACCCGATGGTCCTGCAATTCCAATACCCGACCCACCTCAAACCCTGGACTTCGATGATTCTGATGATGAATCAATGACCAATGCCAATGACCAGTCCCAGTCGTATATACCTCAAAATACCGCTTCAAATGAGCCGAGGCCTCTCAACCAGGCCAAACTTAATGATCTTACCAGGGATTTAGGACTTTCCAAATTAGCTGCCGAGATCTTGGGCTCACGACTTCGAGAGGACAACTTGCTGGCTCCGGGAACAACATTCTCCTGGTATAGGAAACGAGAGGAAGAATTCCGCAAGTTTTTTGTAGTGCACGAAAATACCTCTTCCTTAGTGTACTGCTGCAATGTTGAGGGGCTAATCGAATCCTTGGGCCTGCCATATAACGCATCAGAATGGAGGCTATTTATAGACTCGTCTAAACGAAGTTTGAAAGCAGTACTTCTCAACGTTGGGAATAGGGTTGCATCAGTCCCTGTAGCACATTCCGTACAACTTACTGAGAGCTACGATAACATGAAAATTTTACTGGATGCTCTCGTATACGACCAACATAACTGGAGGATCTGTGGAGATTTGAAGGTAATACTAATATCATAAGTAAACTATTGCTATTGACTATGTTGTTTTTCCAAAGGTTATTTGAGAGCGTATAAGAACACTTAACTTCCCCACAGAAGTGATACAGTCCAATGCATAGATTTTTTTATCTGATAGAACAAATTCTCTAAATTCTTTAAATATTTTCATTTTTTTTCAGATTGTGGCATTTGTATTGGGAATGCAAGGGGGATACACGAAATACCCATGTTTCCTCTGCAAATGGGATAGCCGAGCGGATGAGAAGCACTATGCACAGCGTGAATGGGCATCCAGAGAGAATTTTGAACCTGGGTCGCATAATGTCGTTTCAGTGCCCCTTGTACCACCAACAAAAATTTTGCTCCCACCACTTCATATTAAGCTGGGCTTGATGAAAAATGTCATCAAATCAATGAATAAGGAGGGTTCAGCATTCCGATATCTCGAGTGTAAATTTCCTCATATATCTGATGCTAAACTAAATGCTGGGGTTTTTGATGGTCCTCAAATTCGAACTTTGATCAAGGATACTCAGTTCGAAAACGCAATGACTCCAACTGAGAAGAATGCCTGACAGGCATTCAAATCAGTTGTCACTGATTTTCTTGGCAAGCGTAGAAGTCCAGAATACGAGTCCGTTGTCGAAAACTTGATGGAAGCTTTCAAAGCTCATGGGTCGCGCATGTCCATAAAAATGCACTTTTTGTGGTCCCACTTGGACTATTTTCCTGAAAATTGCGGGGATTATAGTGAGGCACAGGGTGAACGATTTCACCAAGATATCAAAATAATGGAAGAGAGGTACCAGGGAAACTGGGATATCAATATGCTGGCGGACTATTGCTGGTGTTTGAAGCGAGACGTGCCCGAAGAAAAAAACAGACGGAAAGCCAAAAAAACTTCATTCCTTCCTCAATAAACTTTTTTCCATATTCATTGTATGAATAAAAGTATTTATTCACACAATGTTTTCATTTTTCACGAGTGTTCTTATAATATTACTCGTATCTACAGTGTTTAAGCTAAAAAAATCAATAAATTTGGGGATAAAATTGGACTTATAATAAATGGCCAATCGAGAAAAAACCTGACCTGATTGAGGAAAACCAATGCCATTTTCGAATTCAGCATGGTCGAATTATATAATATGAGTTGAAAAAACCCTCACAGCAGACAAAAAAATTTCATATGCATACCAGTGTAATCAGTGAGAAAATATATGACTTTCGAGACGAAAGATTCAACGAGAACCAGCACGGATTCCGATCAGGAAGATCGTGCCTATCACAACTAATACAGCACAATAACAATATCAAAGACGCACTTGAGAGCAATGATAACTACGATGTAATATACACGGATTTTGCTAAAGCATTCGATAAGTGCGATCATGACATAATAGCACATAAAATGAAATACATGAGAATAACAGGTAAAGTGGGCAAATGGATCTACAGCTTCCTCAAGGAAAGGCAGGTATATCATCAGAATCGGAAGTACGCAGCTCAGTTCCACAAGGAACATTATTGGTCCCACTCATGCTGACAGACATAGCCAATGAATAGACGAAACAGTATATTAACCTCCTTTGCTGACGATACAAAGATCAACAGAAAAATCGGCAATGCAGAAAAGGTGGAAGCCCTGCAGAGAGAAACAGAATATACAAATGGTCAAAGACAAAAACGTGAATTTTAACACCGAGAAATTTCAGCTCTTTCGATATGGAAAAAATTAAGAACTTATCGGAACTGTAGTTTTCATCAAGCAGTTCTTGCTATGGACAATTGGACATATGTATGTGATATGGCTTAATGAAACCAAAGATAAGGCACTCAAAAAATACTAATATGAGACAAAAGAACGTGCATTTATTTCATCAAAATAATAAGGGCAAAAACTGGCACTTTACTTAGGAACATTTGAAATAAATGCAACATTTTATTTCAAATAAAAAGAAAAACATTTTATTTCAGAAGAAAGCTTCCTCAGACATAATTAACAACTAGTTGAAACTACAAGTATGACCCATTAACCTTAATATTCATCAGTCCTTCAAATATACACGTTTGGAACCAAACCAGACATTTCAACTTTCAACTTGGAAAAATAGGCTTCAATTTTTTTTTTTTATTAAAATATTGTACAGCTTTCAATCTGCTTGAGAGGCCGAAAAAACAATGTAATAGGAAAAAATAGGAAAGCAAACTTCAAGGAATGACTTAAAAAAAATTTAAAAATATATTGCTTTCAACACGATACGATGAGAGAACATGATGCAGAAAATTCAGCGTTCAGCAACCTCAATTATAAAAACAAAAATGAGTAGAGAAAAAACAAAAATTTTATATATGAGAGAGAGAGAGAATTCCAACAACCTCAAGATACACCCTAAGTTAGTCCAAGAAGGAAGTAGAAAAGTTAGAGGCTTGAGAGGTCGAAAAAACAATGTAATTGAAAGTAATTGATTGTAATTGTATCAATTATCTTGGTTTCACAATGTAGTTAATTACAATCAATTACAATTACAAATTACCTCATGCCACACACACACACACACACACACACACACACACACACGTGTGTGTATATGTATATATAATAAAATAATTACAAAATCAATGTCGAAATTTTATTCCATAAAATTTCTTCAATTTCAGCATTAACGATGGTCCATACAATTATATAACTGACACACAATTAATAATTACATAATTATTTATAATTAAATGTAGAAAATAAGACATTTATTTAAAAATAAACTAATTAAAACCGGAAAAGAAACCGGATCAGTTTTTTTTATTTTGAACTGAAACTTGACGTTTTTCTGTATGTTCATTGTCATTTGTGAAGGTCACCAACTGGATTATTGCTATGCGACGTATGTGTCTTATATAAATGTGTGTGTATATATATATATATATAATATATATATATTATATATATATATATATATATATATATATATAGAGAGAGAGAGAGAGAGAGAGATTAATTAACTAAATAATATTTGACCACAAACAGTGACCAAATGTTGTTACCTTAATTCAACAGCGAAAACGTAACCAAAACATAATGACAGTAACCACAATTAACAACTTTTTTAACCCTTTCATGCCTGAATTATGAAATTTGTATTTTAAGTTTTCTTCCCGTTCAAGCCAAAATAACCTCTAATATTCAGACCGTAAGGCTCAAAATCGATTGTCAAACTCATGTTGCCATAAGGGCAAAGGTCGGCGTTAAATAGTTAAATACACACACACACACACCCACACACACACACACCCACACACACACACACACACACCCTTCATCCGACAAAAATGTGAAAACCTATCCAATTCTATCATAATTCTTCTCGCTCTTTCTGGCATCTACCTAAGAACCTCTCCAACAACTTTACTACTTCTTTCTCTCATCTTTTTTATTCTGACGGCTCAGTTGCCGTCTCTTCTCCTGAATTCTTCGTTCAAACTCAACTCTGGACGATTCCGGTGCTGTTCCTCCACCTCCTCCTCCCTCTGACTTTATTATGTCTGGAATTAGAATCTCTTCCAAAGATGTTCTTTCTGCCCTATCTGAGCTCAACTCTAGGAAGGTATACGGTCCTGATGGTGTTTCTCCTGTTGTTCTCAAGAAATGTGCTGCTGTGCTGACACCCTGTTTTGCCAAACTCTTTCATCTCTGTCTTTCATCCGATACTTTTCCTTTCTGCTGGAAGTTCGCTTTCATCCAGCCTGTCCCAAAGAGGGGTGACGGCTCTCAACCCTCCAACTATCGTCCAACTGCTTTGATTTCTTGCCTTCTAAAGTTCTTGAATCCATCCTTAATAGGAAGATTCTTAAACACCTCTTCTTGCAATCTTCTTTCAGATTATCAGTTGGGTTCCGCAAGGGACGCTCTACTGGCGATCTTCTTGCATATCTCTCTGACTCTTGGTCATCCTCCTTTCGGGATTTCGGTGAAACTTTTGCTATTGCGGTAGACATGTCAAAAGCTTTTGATAGAGTCTGGCAGAGATCTTTAATTTCCAAACTGCCTTCCTTCGGTTTCTATCCTTCTGTCTTTGTCTGCATCTCTAATTTCCTTTCTGGCCGATCTATAGCTGCGGTTGTAGATGATCACTGTTCTTCTCCTGAAGCTATTAACAGTGGTGTTCCTCAGGATTCTGTCCTATTACTCACTCTTTTCCTTTTATTTATTAATGATTTATTAAATTGCACTTCCTGTCCTATCCACTCCTATGCTGATTCCACTCTTCACCCGCTTTGCAAAGTGTTCCTCTCAACAATCACCCCATACTTCGCGTAGAACGGTTGTGGTACACCTGACCTCTGATCTTTCTGACATCTCTGATTGGGAGAGAGAAAACCCTGTGGGTTTCACTGCCTCAAAAACTCAGTTCATCCATCTGTCCACTCATCACAATCTTCCACACGACTATCCCCTTGCCTTTAACAATACACAACCGAATCCTTCCTCTTCTCTTAACATTCTTGACGTTTCCTTATCTCGTGAGCTTTCTTGGAAAGATCACATATATTCTTTCCAAAACAGCTTCTAAGAGATTAGGTATGCTGTACTGCCTCCACAGTTTCTTCACCCTCGCTCAGTTGCTGTCTCTGTACAGGGGTCTTTGCCCGCCCCTGTATGGAGTACACTTCTCATGTGTGGGGTGGTTCAACCCACACAGCCCTACTTGACCGAGTAGAATTCCCTGCCTCTTACTGACTGTCTTCAATCCCTCTCCCTTCGCTGCAATGTTGCCTCACTCTCTCTTTACTATCGCTATTATAATGGACACTGTTCTTCTGAACTCTCTAACTGCATGTCTCCTCCTTTAAGAAGAGCACGCAGTACAGACTTTCTACACATTTTCATTCCTTTTCTGTCCAACTCTCTAACGCAAGGGTTAATCGGTATTTTTAATCTTTCATGTACTTAGCCAGTCAACTTTGGAACACCAGTCTTTCAAACGCAGTGTCCAAGCATCTCGGAAACCCTGAACCTTGATTTTGGCTTTCTTCTTTTTCTATGGGGGGAGGAGCGCTTTTGCAGGCATTCGCCCTTGGCCCCTCCTTCCTGCATGAAAAGAAAATCCAGCCGAAAAGGTAACCAAACGCTGCAACATACATATATCCAACCAGAAAAAGTAATCAAATGATGTTTCATACACAAATCCAATCAGAACATAACCAAACGCTGTAACAAATATATACAACCAGAAAAAGTAACTAAATGTTGTTACATACACAAACCTAACCGAAAAGGTAACCAAACGCTGCAACACACATATTCAACCAGAAAAGGTAACCAAACGCTGTTACATACACAAATCCAGCCAGAAAAAGTAATCAAACGCTGTTACTTACATATATCCAAGCAGAAAAGGTAACCAAATGCGGTTACATTCACAAATCCAAACAAGTAACCAAACGCTGTAACATACACATATCCAACCAGAAAAGGTAATCAAACGCTGTCACATACACAAACCCAACCGAAAAAGTAACCAATAGGACGCTACTTACCGCTAATCGATCTTTCGCATTGATATACCGGAACCGCTGAATGTAGTAGAAGATGAGCCACGCCAATGAGACTACCATCAGGACTATAAACGACACGGAAACAAATAAAACGGAAGTCCTGCAAGAAGGAAACAGGAAGTAAAGCAGATTAGACAGGATATTATTACATTTAAGTCTTTTTATTACAGCAACAAACCAAGAAGTCGTTTTTAATCAATATTAATGAGTTTACTTCAGTTTTGAGTGAGTGATTTCGGAAGAATTTTACAATAACTATTGATTATCAGCAAAATAATAGTTTTTACACTAAATGACATTGGTAATTATAATGTATAAAATTGTGCAATTTTTATTGCATTTGCGGACGTTAAAAAAGCTTTTGTCATGTCTTTTGAGTAAGAATTCAAGGAATAACTAATGATATTAACGCAAGTTATTCCTTGAATAACTTATTATCATCAGTGGTGTGTTTGTTTTGACGAGAGAATATTTTAACAATGAAGAAAGTAAATAAAAAATAGCACGAACATTAACACTAAAAATAAGTTGTGTAATATATATATACACACAGGGTGTCCCAAAAAACTATATACTCTTTATAGCATCATATATTTTATAATTTAAAAAAAACCAAACAATATATTGTTATAGCAATTGCCAATGAAAGGTAAATTAGTAATCTAAGTGATCAAAATGTTATAGCGAGTTGTTTGCATATAAAATTTAATTAACTACGCCAAGTGCTCAAAATGTTCTCCGGCGGCATGAATGCACTTTTGAATGCGTCGACTAAGCCTGGCCTTGTTTTATCAAAGGCCTTGTAATGGCGAAGCTATAACATTTTGATCACTTAGATTACTAATTTACCTTTCATTGGCAATTGCTATAACAATATATTGTTTGGTTTTTTTTTTAATTATAAAATATATGATGCTATAAAGAGAATATAGTTTTTTTGGGGACACCCTGTATATATATATATATATATATATATATATATATATATATATATATATATATATATATATATATATATATATATATATATAATTGAGCCTAAATATGGAACAAACATTAAAAACAAAGCGTAAAAATTGTGTGGAAAAAAGCACCTCAAAATTGAGAGAGAGTATACACGAAATAATCTGTCTACGATGTGGCCATATGGTTACACCGCTTCTCGTAATATCGGTGAAACTAAGTCTAAGAGACGTTCAGTCTGCTTAGTTGTTGGATGGGGGTTACGTTCTCTTCATTTAGATGATGTAGCAGTTTCTACATGGTTCAGATCCCACGTAAAGCTGTACGTCTCCTCCATCACATGGACTTCGATGTTGAAGGAGGTGAAACAGCTCGGAACGATATTATTTTAAAGAATCGTCTCGTCCATATTTTCGCTCCAACAAAGACCATCAGTGATTTTTACGGGAGAATTTCACCAACAGAAAAAAAAAACTTTTTACGGTCAGTTGTATTAACCACAACAATAACTTTAATTTTCAATCATAACTTTTGAAAATATAGTTATATATGAGCAGAAAATATTCGGTATTGGCTACTATAACTGCACAATTCATTTGCACCACGAGAGAGTAAATCATAAAACAAATATTTTGGTATACGAAGTACAAACGACGAAGTAAATCTAAATCTGCATTTCTAGTACGTCATCATACAGGGTGTACATAAAGTCAGGATCTATTTTTGTGAAGCACTTGGAAATTATATGGAATTCAATCATAAAATGATAAAGTGGTAACATTTATTAAGTAATTAAGAGTAGGATTCGACGTGACGCCCATCAGTATCCCTGCACAGCTCAAATCGTTCCGCAGCATTTCTAAACACATTCTGGAGCATTTGCGGGGTTATGTTATCTGCAGCAGTTCGTATACGTAAGTTTTCAAGACTCGTAATCTTCGTCTGATTGACGTGCGACTCGATAAAGCCCCATGCAAAGAAATCTAAAGGGGTTAAATCTGGTCATCTCGCTGGCCAAGGTCTGTTGCTTCCGCGTCCGATCCAGCGATTTGGAAAACGTCCATTTAGATAATCCTGAACAATTTTGGCATAGTGACAAGGAGCACCATCATGTTGATAGACGACGGTACTAACAATCCTATCCCCGTCGTCTATCAACATGGTGCTCCTTGTCACTATGCCAAAATTGTTCAGGATTATCTAAATGGACGTTTTCCAAATCGCTGGATCGGACGCGGAAGCAACAGACCTTGGCCAGCGAGATGACCAGATTTAACCCCTTTAGATTTCTTTGCATGGGGCTTTATCGAGTCGCACGTCTATCAGACGAAGATTACGAGTCTTGAAAACTTACGTACACGTATACGAACTGCTGCAGATAACATAACCCCGCAAATGCTCCAGAATGTGTTTAGAAATGCTGCGGAACGATTTGAGCTGTGCAGGGATACTGATGGGCGTCACGTCGAATCCTACTCTTAATTATTTAATAAATGTTACCACTTTATCATTTTATGATTGAATTCCATATAATTTCCAAGTGCTTCACAAAAATAGATCCTGACTTTATGTACACCCTGTATATCACAAGAAATATCTCTGGGAAATAAAAGTTTATAAAAAACTCTATTGTTCATAGATATATACCAAGGAACCTTGTTATGAACAATAAAGTTCCTTTAGCGTAACAAATTATGGATAATTCTTGTAATTAGGTTGTTTTTTATTACTAAAAACATCTTCAATAATATCAGGATTTTGTTTATAATAAAACTTATATCATTGACAGAAATAAATTTCTAATACTGTACTGTATATAGTTACAGGTATATACCTACATACAGATACATACATACAGATACCTATAGGTATAACATATTGTCATAGTATTTACAGATATTGAGAGGTCATTTATGAATATCAAAAACAGTAGTGCGCCCCAAAAAAAGACTTGATGCATGCGCTTAGTTCAATTAATTTAATTCACAACAGTATATTCATAGTTTAAACTTTAAATGAAGCAAATGATAACGTTCTGACCAAAGTATAACCTTGTATATTATCCGATTTAATTCCTCCGATTGGTCAGTCTCTGGAAGAAATGAAACATGGTCCCTGATTGGGCAATTCATAATCTCTATCCCAGCGTTCTAACACGCATCAGTGAAATACTACTACAGGCCCTGCCTCCGCAGGCTGAGACTTCTGTAAAAGTGAAACATTTTCAGACATCAATCCGTTACTATTTCGTAGGGTTCTATGTACAGTGTTACAACTTTCAAACAAATCAGTAGTATTCTAAACCCAAAGGAAGACGATTTGTTGCGAAGTAGGCCTATGTCATAATCTGTGCCTGATGGTATCAGAGGCTGATATTACACAACTACATCAATAAAAACAATCATCCATAGTTTTATCACTTCGTTATTTGCAATAACGTCGCCATGCCAGGTGTTCTCATTGGAAAAGCTTTACATGGAGATTGAGGAGGAGCTGAGTATGCTATAATTATCATCCATTGAGCTCTCACTTCCTTTGAAAATGAGTGCAATGCAGCCTATTTTAGGAAATTCTGCGACTATATATAATATATACCTTTCAAATGTTCCATGCGTGCGATGATTCCTTATTTCATGAAGGTCAAGCTTCTCGCCTGATATATATATATATATATATATATATATATATATATATATATATATATATGAAAATTATTTCACGAAGGTAACACGTGAAAAATATTTATGATGAATAAAACCACGAAGGAAAGGAAACACAAAATGGTGCTCAAGCGCTTTCGTCTAATGACGCTTGAGCACCATTTTGTGTTTCCTTTCCTTCGTGGTTTTATTCATCATATATATATATATATATATATGAGAGAGTGCTGACCTAACCTGAATATGTGCTGACTTGACTTGACTTTATTTTTGGGGACGAGTGTGAGGGCAAGATGGACTATAAAAAGGGGGAATCATGACGACAAATATTAGTTCAATTACATTAAAACAAAAAATTTAAAAGGACAAATAAAACAAACAATTCATTCTATGGGATATAAGGCCCGGTTAGGTCAACTGTATGCCCTTGACAATTGGTTAAGTTGTGATATTTTCGTTAAAACTAACGAAAATATCACAACTTAACCTAACCAATCGTCAAGGGCATACAATTGAGCTAACCGGGCATTCAATTCACCTAACCAGGCATTATATCCCATTTACGCTATACTGTAAATATCTTTGTAGACCGCACGCTATAGTAGCACCAAAAATTTAATAATGTTTAATAAGATCGTTTTAGAGTATAATAAAACTGATTAAACTTGTAAGAAATTAACATATATAAAATGTAATTATCTGTAATATAAATCACTAATTAGCAACCGTTAGAGGGAGGTTGGAAATTGTGGAGACATATACCTCGGGCAGTCTCAGACTCAATGGGATGTAAGGAAGCATATTTTTTTCTCCAAGATGTAATTGCGTTTTTAAATTTACTTGAAGGAATCTTTCTCCACGGTCAACATGTTAAATTATAAATTCCCCACTCGTCCCCCCC
The DNA here is from genome assembly GCA_023014485.1 of Bathynomus jamesi. Lineage (NCBI taxonomy): Eukaryota > Metazoa > Arthropoda > Malacostraca > Isopoda > Cirolanidae > Bathynomus > Bathynomus jamesi. The sequence goes on from JAJOZX010005979.1 coordinate 147,030, forward strand.
CCCACGTCATGTTCAGTATTTTAATCAAACTAAACCGGTAAATAGTGATAATCTTTGTAATTTCCCTCCTCCCTCGCTTGTTAAAAGAAGATGACCTCAGTGCTATGGGTCTCATTTGAAAACCGGACCACGCAACCCTTTCATAACATACAGAGAAATCGGTGTAAAGCAGTAGAAAGAGCGCAGATAAAGGCAGAGTAAAGAAAAAGTAAATAATAAGAGACTTAATTTTACTACATAGGGAGAGAGAGAGAGAGAGCGGTATGAGACGTGGGGAGTACGATCTATTAAAACAATCCCGTGGTGAAAAACCATTTTTTCTTATACCTCATTAACCTCGTTGCAGTTCCGTGCGTTGCTCTCTTTTCACGCGAAGGTCAAGCTGGTGGCCCCGCATTTTATATCTGTATTCATTAGTAAGAAACATGGCTGGAATTTCACAAGATCTTTTGAACCGACTTCTCATCTTATTTCAGTTAGGTTATTGCACTGAATAAATGTATCTACCAACTGTAGTTTCGGAAAAAATTTCGCCTAAAAACAATTTTTTAAAATCATAAAAAACAGTCACTAATTTGTCATATTCTGGGGTTTATTTTTGTTTTTTTTGGGGGGTATACTTTATGGTGAGTAATAAAATTTCAAAAACAATAGCTAATTATTACCTATTAGTAATTTTGGAGCAAGTGTAGTTTACGTCCGTCCCCCTGAGGCAAAAGGGGATACAAACTACACTAGGTCAAAGTTGGGGAACGTAAACTACACTAGGATCTTTAGTAGATTTTTTAAATGAATCCATCAAATAAAACGTTAAAACTAACGAAAATATTACGACTTAACCTAACTAAGCGTCAATTTATATATATATATATATATATATACAGGGCGTCCCAAAAAAATGTATACACACTTTAAATACTTATAAAGGCAGTGTTTATTAAAATACATTTCATTTTCAAAATGTAATAGAATCTACAGACATTATTTAATTGTTTTGTCAACGCCTGTTTTCAAACTGACGTCCGTTCTGGTCCAGGCACTGCTGATAACGCGAAGCAATGGAATCGCAAACATCACGAAACATTTCGTTTGGTATTTGTGTGCATTCTCGTTCAATGGCTGCTCTCAATTCAGCGACTGTTGCAGGTTTTATAGCGTAGACGTTGTCTTTTAAGTATCCCCATAAAAAAAAGTCTAGTGGTGTGAGGTCTGGTGAACGCGGAGGGTATTCTACGAAACCCCTTCGTCCAATCCACATCCACATCGTGCCAAGTACCACTCGCAATACTCCACTCTTCGGTCCGGATCATCATCATCTTCATTAATAGCATGGACTAATCTTGGAATGTAACTTTTCCATTGACAGCGCTTCAAAATGCGTTGGACAGACGATTCTGAAATTCCTACCTCACGACTCGCTTGCCGCACAGATTTTCTTGGACTTTGGTGATACGTTTCCAGTACTCTTTCTTGCTTTGTGGGGTTTGTCGATGTCCGTGGTCTTCCGGAACGCTTCTTGTGGACATTCTGAACAGTTCCATCGGCTTCAAACTTATCTCTAATTCGAGTGATGGTAAGTCGCGTTGGTGGATCTCTTTGAAACTCCCTCCTAAACTGTCTTTGCACTTCAACTGCGTTTTCACACTTCCAGTAGCATTTTAGAATGAATTTCCTTTGTTCAAAGCTTAGTCTGACTGCCATTATTAATTCTAATGGGTTTAACTTGGAAAGAAAGAAACATCAATTGAGCTATCAGCTGTTAAAGTGTGTATACATTTTTTTGGGACGCCCTGTATATTGACGATTGGTTAGGTTAAGTCGTAATATTTTCGTTAGTTTTAACGTTTTATTTGATTAGGTATACCGGACAAAGTTGAGGAACGCAAACTACACTAGGATAACGTAGGGGAACGTAAACTACACTAGGATAACGTAGGGGAACGTAAACTACACTAGGATAACGTAGGGGAACGTAAACTACACTAGGATAACGTAGGGGAACGTAAACTACACTAGGATAACGTAGGGGAACGTAAACTACACTAGGATAACGTAGGGGAACGTAAACTACACTAGGATAACGTAGGGGAACGTAAACTACACTAGGATAATGTAGGGGAACGTAAACTACACTAGGATAATGTAGGAGAACGTAAACTACACTAGGATAATGTAGGGGAACGTAAACTACACTAGGATAATGTAGGGGAACGTAAACTACACTAGGATAATGTAGGGGAACGTAAACTACACTAGGATAATGTAGGGGAACGTAAACTACACTAGGATAATGTCGGGGAACGCAAACTACACTAGGATAATGTAGGGGAACGTAAACTACACTAGGATAATGTAGGGGAACGTAAACTACACTAGGATAATGTAAGGGAACGTAAACTACACTGGGATAATGTAAGGGAACGTAAACTACACTTGCTTCGTAATTTCTTTGATTTATACAGATTCTGAGTTTGTAGGCGAACTTTTTTCTGACAATGTACGTTACCTACTTCCTCGCTGGAACTGTCAAGACCCAAAGCAGAAAGTTGGATTCCTGATAATTATCGCGCACTGTAATTAAGACCAAAGTTATAAATAAATAGTATATTTATAGATTTCTCTGCAGTATTTCTTCCACACACACTTTTACTTCATGCTTTTCGTGTTAGTTAGGTTCCTTTTTTCATACTGAATTTAAGATGACTATTCCGATAGTTTTAACATTGATAGTTATCAAATAGTAAATGTTTCTTGATAGGAGAAAAATATATAGAGCCAAATTAGTACAAGGTCTCTCTTTTATAGTCATGTCTGCAAATGAAGTCATAGTAACGTCAATATATTATGATATGTATATACAGGGGTGTCTGAAAAAAATGTATACAGACTTTATACATCAAAATTTATTAAACAACACAACGAGATGTAATGATCAGTACCTGGAGAAACTATGTTGCAGTAACTAGTTTACTGACGCAGATGTTCAAAATACTGAACATGGCCCTTCGTTGTGTTACTTAATAAATTATTTTGATGTATACAGTCTGTATACAGTTTTTGAGACACCCATACATATATATAATAACCAAGTGTTCAGTTAGTAGGCCTACTCCATAATACACAGTATTTAAAAACTAACACAAAAGCGTTTGGACATTATAGGTATAGAAATATTTGGATAAATAATATACAAGTTCCTCACCACAAACTAGTGAACTTATTTTTACGAAGTCGGAATTACCTATGCAGTGAATAAATAGGCAAGATGGGGATTTATTAGAAGCACAAGCTTTCGGCCGATACTAACGCTTTCATAAGGTTCGAGTAATGAAGACCCCAGTATAGGCGTTAGTGTCAAGAAGTCAGTATAGGCCTTAGCAGGAAGTGTGGTGATTTTCTTTTAATGTAATAAATTTTATTGTATCAACATGATTTTTATTTACTTATAATGACATGTATTATATTGAACTTATACTGTATCGCAAACTTAACAGTTTTTCTATACTGAATTTCCTTTAATTGCATGCAATGGCTGTTTAACTCGGCAGCGTCTCTCATTAGGCTTAACGTATGGGAAGCCGAAAAACGGTATAGATTTTATATGATTTTACTCAATTAAACGGAGCAATCCAAGAATAAGCACCCAAGTTAGACCCCAATCCAAGAAACAGCACCCCAGTTCGACCTCAATCCAATTTTAAAGGATTTTAACATCAACATTCCTCGAAAACTTTGTCCAGGTCATTGCTTGATCGCACTTAGCATCACTTTTTTAATAAGATTTTTTCCCTTACATCAATTTATTACTGGCAATGGACCTTCAACCAATAATGGTAACACTTCAGTTTGATGTGCTACCATTATTATGGGGTGCTTATTCTTGGATTGCTCATATATATATATATATATATATATATATATATATATATATCGAAACCTACGGTAAAAATTATTGAATGCCAGGTTAGGTCAACTGTATGCCCTTGACGATTAGTTAGGTGAAGTCGTAATATTTTCGTTAAAAATAACGAAAATATCACGACTCAACCTAATCAATCGTCAAGGGCGTACAATTAACCATTTCAGAGCAATTAACTCCATTTTAACTCCATTTTAGAGCAATCCAAGAATAAGCACCCTCGTTCGACCCAAATCCAAGAAAAAGCACCCTAAATTGATTTGGGGTGCTTATTCTTGGATTACTCCAATTAAACTTTAGAAACACGGTGATTTAAGTGTAGGGGGAATTAAGATGAATATGACATTGAAAGAGAGAGAGAGAATGAGAGAGGTTTAGTCGGCTTAAGCCGACTAAAGCCGACTATAATTAACGGGATTTACATTAAAAGGCACTATGAAACACAATGCGTCTTGCGATCACAACTTTCAACGAAAATCTATTTTAAAATAAGGCGCAGGGTTGCCAACTGTAAATTTTGAAACTAACTACTCTCTGAGCATACCAACTGGGATTTTAAAACTAATTTCTCTCGGCAGTTAATATAAAACAAATTTCTAATAATTACATCAAATTGCATTAATTAACGATCACATTAATTCCATTTATTACACTCGCCCCACCCTTTTTTTAAAATAAGTTTCAACCAGAAAACTTATTTTAACAATAATTTAAAAACTTGCATTTCCATATTTGCAATAAAAAAGTCATAGAATAGCAACAAAAAAGGGAACATTTCAGTAGAAGTTCATACACGATACTTTATACCAGTGCATGATGATATTTGGAAATCATTTATATAAAATTAATGTCTGCAGACATCTGTATCAATAACATTCTAAATAAATAAAAAAAAATCTGTAAAAACTACTGCAATATAAAAAAGGGATAAATTACACTGTTCAACAAAGTTTTTCTCCTTTTGATAAATGTGGCTGATTCTTATGTTCCTTTTCACGCTGATTACGAAAATGAAAACGGATATTTTCTATCACCCACAGGTTTTGAGGGATTTGCAATTTAAAACCCTTTGAGATCGAGGTACCATTTTGTATAAAATCTTTATATTATGCATATTATTATTTATATTTAACATGTATATATTTATTTAATTATACTGCATAGATACATCATAACATATATATATATCAGCCATGCGACATCTCTCACATTGTGACGATTTGCCAGTACCAAAACCACCAAAGACATGGACTTTAGATGATGAACCTGATGAATCTCATAATGAACTTTTGGACAGACAAGATGACATGAATACACAATTTCAACCACCTTCATTAGATGAACCTCATTTAATTTTTCAGTCAGAATTAAATGATCTTGTCAGAGTTGAATCTATCTAAAAATCAGGCCGAGCTCTTAGGTTCTAGATTAAAAGTTGGAATCTTACAAAAGACTGTAAAAATATCATCATTTCGTAAGCGTCAGACACACTTCATATTGTTTTTCTCTATGGAAAGTGAATGAGTGTATTGTAATGATGTGAACGCTCTTTTTTTTTTTTCTTGTACGATTAAATATACCAAAAAAGTAAGAAAAAAATTATATATATATATATATATATATAATTTTTTTTCTTACTTGTTTTGGTATATTTAATCGTAAGAAAAAAAATTATACTGGTCAAAAAAGAAACGCAATTAGCTTGCATATGGTGTAAAATTTAAGTTGTTAGTGGTATTATCACAGTTTCAAGATTATGGTTAAATGTTTGTTCAAATCTTTTAAAGCCACTTAGTGCATGTTTTTAAACCTGACTAATCCCGGCTAAGACGCCATTTTGTTACAAACAATAAACAGAGATTAAATTGAATGTATTCTTTATGAAGGCATGCATTTTTTCTTTGACTTCACAGAATACACACTGCCCGTTGAGAAAACCAAACTTTTTCCCGCGATTGAGGCATGCCACGACTCTCAGAGGTCAACAGAGGTCGTGCCTTGGGCATGTTGGATGCAGGCATGTCTGCTGTCCAAGTTGCACAACGAATGCATGTGCATCCCAGCACAATCTCTAGGCTTGTTAGACGGTACAATGCCACAGGAAGTGTTCAGGACCTGCCAAGACGTGGGCGACCTCGTGTGACGACCCAACGCCAGGATCGCCACATTGTACTGCAGCACCTGCGTCATCGGCAGCGGAATGCTCGTCAGACAGCCAGAGAGACACCTGGTATCCACAACAACAGAATTAGTGACCAGACCGTCAGAAACCGACTCCGTAATGCAGGACTCCGATCCCGCAGGCCTTACAGAGGTCCTTTTCTCACTGATGCAAGAAGGCAACGACGCCTGCAATGGGCCTACCAGCACCGTGACTGGACACAAAGAATGAGGTCGATGAGGGCCAGACTCCAAGCCTGCATTGTGGCTAGGGGTGGCCATACGCGTTATTGACTGTTTGTTATGTTAAAGAACCATTTACTATATACTGAGTCATGTTTATTAATAAATCTCAAAAATTGCGTTTCTTTTTTTGACCAGTATATATAATTTTTTTTTCTTACTTTTTTTGGTATATTTAAAAAAAAAAAAAAAAAAAAAAAAAGTACCTTACCTAAAGTGTTTTTGCAGCAGATTTTCACTTATAACTCGTACTAGGGGCTTATAACTAGTACTAAGGTACTAGTAGTCGGCCAACATACTGGGGCTATACAGTGGCAGATTATTATTACTGAGGCTATTGAGGCTGAGGCCTCAGGCTCCTATGTTTGAGGGGGGCCCCCAATCAACTGAGTTTCGATGATATAATTCGAGATTTCGCAAACTTCTTTTATTAAATATGACAGAGTACACAAACTGACAAATTCCCTGTTTTATTTCGTTTTATAGGCCCTAAAGTAAAGTTTGTTTAATACTGTTTGGTTTTGGCAAACGGCAAAATACAGTGTGTTAAGGTTCTTTTAAGGTTCTTTCTAAATTAGCCCGAGCACCGTACATATAATTCGTGTAAATGTACTATGTACTGTACATGTATTGTTAATAAAAAGCTATAGAAAAGGGCCCGAATATTCTTCATTGCCCCGGGGCGTCTTAATCCGCTTCTGGGGCTATATCTTCTTTGGTACCGCTTTTCCATGGTTGATATATCCTGATGAAATTTTTCACCATGCTCATCGCTGACAGCGCCCAGGTTTGATGGGAAGAAGTCCAGGTGGGAGTGCAGGAAATGCATTTTCAAAGATATGTTACACCCATGGCTTGGTAAGCACTAGCATTTGGTCCACCAGAGAAACATAATTTTCTGATTTAACGCTGCCGAGGAAATTCGTAGTCACTTCTTTCAAAGCTCTCCATGCTGTTCTTTCAAAGACTCGCCAAATGCAGTGTCTTTCATCACTTCACCAAAAAAAGTAAGAAAAAAAATTATAGAGAGAGAGAGAGAGAGAGAGAAACAAAAGTCCGTTCACATAGGGAAATAAGATATAACAGAATTGATCGGGGAACGATGAATCACCACAATTATCGTTACTGGAGCGACGAAAATCCGCATTGGTTTAAAGATACACATTCGCAGGTTGATCCCAGGATTACGGTATGGGCAGGAATTCACAGAGGAACCATCGTAGGACCATACTTTTTTGATGAAACCATGAACAGGGTTTCTTAGTTGAACAACATTCTGGAGAGAATTTTGCAAAGTACATTGACGAAATGACTGGATATTAGACGAAAGTTCTGGTTTCAGCAAGATGGTGCACCTCCGCATTCCGCTCGTTCAGCGAGACAATGGTTAGATGAGAATCTTTATGCCAGATGGATAGGACGCCGAGGTTGCGTGGATTGGCCGCCCCGAAGCCCTGATTTGACCCCACTTGACTTTTTCTTGTAGAAACACTTAAAGTCGGTTGTTTACGAGTCAAGACCTCGAACAATCCAGCAGTTAAAAGAAAAAATTACAAATCAATGTAACAGAATTATCGCGGAAACACTTAAAAACGTAACCAACAGTTTACAAAGACGAGTAGAAATGTGTGAACGGCTACATGGAATGCAATTTAAGCATGCACTGGATTAAGTGGCAAGTTGATTGTATTATTTGTAATGTATAGTTAAAACTATTTTCTCGCTCAATTCTGTTATATCTTATTTCCCTATGAGAACGGACTTTTGTTACACCCTGTGTGTATATATATATATATATATATATATGCGCCTCGGTGGTGTAGTGGTTAGCGTCGCTGACTACGAATCCATCGGCCCGGGATCGAGACCCGGTGACGGCAGGCGGCGCGCAGCAAAACCCAGCTGTTCATTCTTCCACACAATAAAAAAATTGGTTGGTAGATAAATGGGTTCCCTGGGTAGCCTAGTGGTTAAGACGCTGGGCTGCTGGTGGGGCGTGGTTCGGATTCCACGTTAAACTGTAGGTCTAAGGTGGAGTGAAAAGCTTGACCTTCGTCAGAATGAACAAGTCGGGCGGAAGCAAAACCAAGGTTAACCAAAGTTATATATATATATATATATATATATATATATATATATATATATATATATATATATATATATAATTTAGGGTGATTCAAATATGGGGGTAAAAAAAAAATTTATATTTTAATGTGTTCAACCCTTTAAATGGTTCATTTCAGCATAAAAATAACTATCCTAAAATATTTTAGCAAATTTTTAATTTTTAAGGGTTGCTACCAGCAATTAAAAATTGACAGAATGACTCAAATTGTCAAATTTTTCCACACCACCCAGGAGGTACAGTACAAGGCGCAATGCTTTTTTTTAATATGGAAAGCTCCCCCGTAGGTCCTACCATAACCACAAGCATGCATAATTAAACTAGCATGATATTTGAGACATTAGCTGTCCTTACTTCATCAATGTTTCTTTCTTTCTATCAGGGTAAACAGCCCTGTAGTTTTTCACTACTTGTAGCAAGAATTGTTTTTGATCTTCGTCATGTGTTAGTATTTTATTATATTCATCCATTAATTTTACTCCTCTTTCCGCTATATTATTCACGACTTTCCACTGTTTGATAGATTTCTTAGCGGAGTTATACTCTTCATCATTATGCCATTCTTTAGCATCTTTGAGTAAAAATTTTGAACTAAATTCTGTTATTGTAAAGAATCTTTGAGTATTTGATGTGACAAAATCTTCTAATTTCTTCGTTGGAATAAGTGCAGGACCTAGAAAAGCCCGTTTTGCAGGAAGAGTTTCCGTTTTATTTTGCAAGGCCTTTACCATTTTGTTTTTTGTTTCATCATAAAAGGCCAACGCCTCCAGTTCTTCTGATAGGTACCAGAGGTGACCTAACAGTTTTTTAATAGCAACAAATGCAATTGTGTCATTTATTTGTTTGTAGACTACAAGATTCTGTAATAATTCCAGATCAAGACGAGGAGCGCAAGCTGGCACAGGAGCTGTAAACCATGCCTTTACATATAACCGAGTAGCAAATAGACAGATGTCTTTTAGTCCTTTTTTGTCTTTTACTGAAATTTTGAACTGAGATTTGAACAAAAAATTTTAATGAATATGTAATTTTGGCCATCCACCTAGCCCGATGAAGTCCCGCTGGATGTTTAAATTTGATTCCACCTTTTGGTTCACCTCCCAAAAAAATAATTGTTAACTGCAATAGTTCTAGGTAATCGTCTCTTGGTTGGAATGTGTCTAGTTGATTTGCTGCAAATATAATTATGTCATCTTTGATGTCATGAATATTTCATAGATATCTGGATCTGATAATACTGTTTCGTAGTCCTCCTTATTAATGCTTGACAATTTTTCTCTGAACTTCTTAAAAAGGACTATATCTGGGCCAGAAGATGGTGATAAAGACTTTGAAACAACAGCTTCCAGCATAATTTCAAATATGTGGTGTCGACATGCTAGCCACAATAAATCGTTGTCGAATTTTTGTTCTAGAAGAATAGCTGCACCATTTCTAGGACCAGTATTGGCTGCCGTTGTATCGAAACATACGCATTTTATTTGTTCGCAGATGCCCCATTCAAGCGATGTCTGATTGTTGGCATTAAAACTAGAGACGCATTTCTGTCACTCAATTTTGCAACATCAAGACTTCCTAATAATTTATCATCAAACAATTTTCTACGTTTGCCTACCTTACTTTTCCATGTTGAAGGTTGTGCAGCACAAAAACCAGATTCATCACTTTTACTCTCCTCTGATTCTGATTCTGATGATGTACTGGTGAGTATGACAGCCTCTTCATTCTTCTTTCTTTTGATCTCTTCTTCTACTTTCCTCTTTTTATAATGTTGCTTTTCTGCTGCTCTTTGCTCTTTTTTAGCAACAGCCTTATCAATGGTACCCATTTTTCCATGACGTCCTTTCTCACGTTGCATTTTCAAGAATTTCTTATCATCTTCTATTTTTATAAGCTGCATAACATTCTCATGAGCAATGTCAAATAAGTTTTCCAGTTTATCTTTCCATTTTTCTTCTTTATTATTTAAATTTTGTGATCTTTTCAATTTGTTTGCTTTGTTTTTCTTAAGCAGCTGCCATTCCTTCAGTATTCCTTGAATTTTATCTACTACATGTACTCTCATTTGCTGGTATTCCTGTTTTTTTCCAAAGTGCTAGCACATCATCGCAGTAGAGTAGCATGATTCTCTAATGCCTCGCTTTTTAATATTTCTGTAGTGCATGAAGAGGGCCATCATTTCCTTCTCTGATGGTAATACGAATGTTTTTAGTACTGCAGAGGGCTGCCCAATTAGCCATACTTCAGTTTCTTTTCTCGTAGAACTTCTCCCAACTGAGCAACTAGGTGAAGGTGAGTTAGGCCTAGCTTCCATAATCGATTAATTGGTATCAAAATTACAAGTTCCAAACAACAATTAAAAGCAAGCTAGTATATAAACCATTAATTAAAAATTCTGAAATTCAAACAATTAAACATAAAACCATAAGTTGTAAAACAAATAAATTGAAAAAAAAGGAAACTTTGACGCCTGGTAGCACATAGTAAATTTTATTTAAAATTCACCAAATTTGGCATACACTACTTTTTTGTCATAGGGAACAAAAATACAGGTTGAACAATTAAAAAAAAAAACTGATTTTTTTGAATCACCCTAAATTATATATATATATATATATATATATATTTTTTTTTTTCACGTGTTACTTTCGTGAAATAATTTTCATATATATATATATATATTAGTTACTATGAGGGCACAATAGAAAGAAAAAGCATGTTTACAAAACTTAATGACCAGAGCGCACATAGGATGACGAAAAAGGAAAAATTTGAGCGATATTCAAACATTTTCACTAAAAATTTTACAAATGATATTTATTCACTGTATATCAAGTTCTGAACGCTGTTCAGATAGCACTCCGCTGACTTTATATCTGTCGAAAGTTGACAACGGACTTTTGTAAATTTGCGGTCATAGCTCTCCTGCTCATTTCACTAGAATGCAAGGGGTTGCGCATCACCATGCATGCGTTGAGGTTGAGGTTCCTCTCTCTCTCTCTCTCTCTCTCTCTCTCTCTAAAAAATGGCGAAAACAATTGTTGTTGTCCAATTCAGAGAGGATCAAGGGGATGGAGACAAACTGAAAGTGGAACCACGTACCGGAATTGGACAGCATTTGCTATTTTAGAAGATGACGAAGAAACTCGCCACACTCATCTCAACTTCTTTTCGGTAAGAGCTGCTCCTTTGCTACGTCCAACTGAAAGGCCCCCTACATGGTATCTATCAAGCGATATCTATCAACCTACTGTGTGCTTTTAAAGACAGTAAAGCCTTAACACTCGTAGTTTGCCTATCTAGTAGTAAGACGCACACTGAACCAAGCATCGAAACATTGGGGCCAGGATTGCCCGAAAATACCATTAGGCCACAAACGACCGAAACTCTCCTGCACTCAACTCGCTACGCATTCGGTTCCGTCTCTCTCTCGTTCTCCCTCTCATCGGTGATTGATCACCTTACTCGGGTCAACTAAACGACACTGGTGGAATCTGGATTCAACTTAGTTGCTTCTAAATCTTGCTTATGTAATTTTGAAGAAAAATAATCAAACGTTTGTAATTGTAACCGATTAATTTATCACCCTTTCAAATTTAATGTACAAACAATAACCATAATTTGCTCTGCCCAAATGAAGGAAAAAAAAATTAAAAAAATTACAGAATTTCGCAACACTGATCGCGCCCTAACTACCAATAAGGTAACTTGGGGCATTTACATCGAGAAAAAGAACGAACTATATATATCATCAAACAAACCCAAAAAATATTGCACTGTATATAAATATAAATGCGCCCATACATAACAACAATAATTCTAATTCTTTAAAAAAATTATCGTTGAAACTATTTTCAGGAATAACATCGATACAATCAAACAGAAAAGACCAAAATGAAAACCAAAAACTTCGCGTCATCAGCTCATGACAACGAACCACATAACACCTCGTCGGGGAGCACGAACAACACGAATCGTCAAGACACCAAAAAACGTTACTGGCATTCTAAAAATGCCACATTTCTGGTCAGTAATCAATGTAAAGCTCCAAATACAGTTTAAAAAATAACATCTACCCAAAATCAACCATTAAATACAAATTTGAAGTAAAAACCTGAAAATAAAAATCATTAATTCTAACCCGCAACGTTAAATTTAGCAGGAAGAAACACCATAATTGATAAAAAACATCTCGGAAACAACACTCTTTTTCAACACGAAACCGAGCATGGTTTGCAAATTCCAGTAATTCAACGCCCCCCTTTCAGAAAGTTACATTTTTTTTTCTCTGGAATGAAATTTAAAAAAAAAAATTGACCAAAAAGTAAAGAAGTTAATATAACGGTAAAGTACAATATTATTATAATATTTATTACCTGAAAATATAACCTGAACCGAAACAAAAATTATACGAGATGCGCCTTCAGAAAACAAAAATTCCCTAATTTATCACAATTTTGTTTCGGTCACAAATATTATGACCATCGTCACGTCAAAATAAAAGTGTTTTGAATCAATTACCATTTCACAAAAGATAAAATTGTATCTAGATTTACTTAACGCAGTTCAAACAGAGCATTAGACTAAGTAGCTCCAGACGTAAACGAAAAGAAAAAGAAAAAAATATTAAGTAGGGCTTACTGCGTGATATATTATTTCCAAAGGTTTCTTTTATTCAGTTAATTTGTTATTTCCTAAAATTCTGCTTCAAGTGAACAAATTCTAAGACTATAAATGTCATTACGCTATTTACGGAAAGAAAAATAATTTGCATACAACAATACAACCTTCTTTTTACACTAACCAAAGTGATAATGGCGAAAATATTTCGTCTAATTCACGAATTATAGTTACAAAATGTTTCCAAAATAAGTAAATGATGATCTATTATTAAATAAATAAATAAATAAATAAATAATTATATATATATATATATATATATATATATATATATATATATATATATAGAGAGAGAGAGAGAGAGAGAGAGAGAGAGAGAGAGAGAGAGAGAGAGAGAGAGAGAGAGTCAAAAGTTTCCATACATAGGCAAATGGTCACTTTATTATGCAATCACTTGTAAGTCACAAAATATGCTCTATGTGGGCACCATTACACTGAATGCACATACGGATGCGTTCCTCCCAGTCATGGCAAACGCGCGTTAACACATCTGGTGTTATGCGTGCACACGCATCACGAATGCGTTCCTTTAGGTCGTCCGTGTTTTGTATTTTCACCTGGTACACCATGGCCTTCAAGTACCCCCACAAGCAAAAATCAAGGGAGGTGAGGTTTGGGGACCTCGGAGGCCACTCCACGAGACCACGGCAGCCAATCCAATGACCCGGAAACTGCTTTTAGTTTTATCATGACCATTTTGCCTATGTATGGAGACTTTTGACTCACCCTGTATATATAATATATATATATATATAAATTTTTCAAATCGTTCCTCGATAAAATGTGCGAAGAAATGTCTTGATAATGCATAAATACTGAAACCAAAAGTTAAGCGAATGAAACATGGCCGACAGAAAATAGTAAACTACAATTAAATATGATTTAGAACCTCAGTATACTTAAATGTATTTAATAATAAAAAAAACCTTATTAAAATTGTATGCGTCAACTCTGTTAAATTACCTACATTAACAATGATAATTTGAACATTCATTCATTTTAGTAGGCCATAGCTTCGAATCTGTAACTCATATCGAAACAGCATTAAGTAGGCCAATCCTAAGAGTAAATTTAACCCATCTTATATACCAACTTTTAAATACAAATTGAACTTTTTAAGAAAAAAATCATAATTTAAACATGCATTTTTTTAACAAGTTTATTTCAGTGATTCTACGTAAACATTTGTTTAATTTCAGTGAAAGGCGTCCGGAATAAAAACGTACATAGCATATATATATGGTGTTAGTGTAGCAAAAATTTTTGTACTGTGAATACAAATGAATCTAAAATTTAGGATAACATTGATATACAATTTAGGACATACAAACGTAGACTTACTTAACCCTGGATAGGAATTCACGGGTCCCACAGACCAACACGCAATTCATTTCTGACCCATGATTTCCTATTAAGGGTAATTAATTATTATATAATAAAGTAGGTAAAATAAGCAAGATTTTCACTTTTTAAAATAAAAAATATCTTTTGAATCTCTCTCTCTCTCTCTCTCTCTCTCTCTCTCTCTCTCTCTCTCTCTCTCTCTCCTCTCTCTCTCCTCTCTCTCTCTCTCTTTTTTTTTAAAAGGAAAATATTGTCTAATTTGCCTAAAATCTGTTTGTCTGTCTTTATCCACAGAAGAAACTTTTACATTTCTGAACCGATTTCGACCAAACTTCGGGACCTTTTCCAGTTTGTGTACCGTTTTTCATATAATTTATTTTTGCTTTATAAGGCTAACTAAAGAAAATATCATGACCTAACCTAACCAATCGTCAAGGGCGTACAGTTAACCTAACGATTGGTTAGGTTAGGTCGTGATATTTTCGTTAGTTAGCCTTATAAGCCTAACTAAAGAAGCAATAATTTATTTTTGCTTCTTTTCAGATCAAAAATGAGTGATAATATCAATCTCTTTAGTTAGGCTTATAAGGCTAACTAACGAAAATATCACGACCTAACCTAACCAATCGTTAGGTTAACTGTATGCCCTTGACGATTGGTTAGGTTAGTCATGATATTTTCGTTAGTTAGCCTTATAAAGCAAAAATAAATTATATGAAAAAAGGTACACAAACTGGAAAAGGTCCAAACTTCATATGGTGGATGGGGATGATGAGTAATGAACGAAAATATATGTGTGACCAGCTCTCCCCAACCAATTACTAATTACTGGGCCCGAAGGCCACAGCACCGCGATAAAACTATAGAAAAGAACGCAGCCATGAAAATCTTGAGATTCACATTGGTGAATAAATTTAGAAAAGAATGTAGCCATAAAAATATGTACGTATCTACCCATCAGAAGCCATGATAGGTAAAAAAAAGTGAAATTGTATTTGAAATTTAACTGCTTCGTGAGCTTCAAGTAAAATCTGTGAAGCTGCATTTAAAATTTAAGTGATTCGTGAGCTAATTGTAAATGTTAAACTAACTTGCTTAGAGAATATCCCGCCCGTAGGACGGGTATTTTTGCTAATTACTACTATAATTCACTGAAAATGTGTCTGTCTGTCTGTCTGTCTGTCTGTCTGTCTGTCTGTCTGTCTGTCCGTAGAAAAAAACTTTTACGTTTCTGAATCAATTTCGACCAAACTTCGTATGGTGGATGGGGGTGATGAGTAATGAACAAAATATGTGTGACCAGCTCCCCCCCCACCGCCCCACATTACTGGGCCCGAATGCCCCAGCACCGCGATAAAATTATAGAAAAGAACGCAGTCATGAAAATCTTAAGCTTCACATCCGAGCTCATTGTATCAACATTTGTGAAGCTTTAGATTTTCATGGCTGCGTTCTTTTGTAATTTTATTGACCGAATAATTGGTTCGCCAGTAATTGGAGGGCCACAGAAGAATAATGCTTAAGCAAAATCGAATTGGGAGTCGGGGTGAAAGGAACGTTTAGTTTTATGCCACTTCATTTTACTATTAAATTTAACTAAAGACAATATCTACTAATTTAATTAGTAGTATAGAAAAGGGTAGCAATTAATTTGGCTGAGGTAAAGGTTAGTATGGAGGATGCGGGAATGTCCTCCTTTTAATTAAAGGGAAATCGCTGCCACCAGAAATGTAGTGGTTTTCTTTTAATGTAATAAATTTTACTAACATGATTCTTATTTACTTATAATGATATTTGTTGTACTGAACTTATGCTGTATCGCAAACTTTAACTGGTTTTCTATACTAAATTTCATTTAACCCTTTACTTAACTGCATGCAATGCCTGCCTGACTCGGCAACGTGCGTCTCATTAGGCTTAACGTAATGGGAAGCCGAAACATGGTATAGATTTCATATGATTTTATTCAATTAAACTTTTGAAACACGGTGATTTAAGTGTAGGGGAATTAAGATGAATATGAGAGAGAGAGAGAGAGAGAGAGAGAGAGAGAGAGAGAGAGAGAGAGAGAGAGAGAGAGAGAGAAATTTAGTCGGACTAAGTCGACTGTAATTAACCCACCTCAGGTTCTCAAAATCACATCATGACTCAGGGGGTGTGTGAGAAACCCCAATGCAATTTTTTTATTTAATTTAGAACAATAAATAGAGAGTCACTATCTTAACCCTTAACTACTATCATTATTTCCCATGATAAAATAAACAAATATACTCAGGGTCAGAATTGACCCAACGATAGTAGCTGAGGGTTAATGAAATTACAACTGCAACACGTGAAGATCACTTTTTTACCCTACGGGATATGTAAATTTTAAACACACACACACACACACACACACACAAATTACACGCCACCTATACATGTGGGGTTTGTGACACCCCACCTGAGTAATGCTGGGTTAACGGGTTTACATTAAAAAGCACTATGGAACACAATGCGTCTTGCGATCATAACTTTCAGCGAAAATCTAAATTAAAATGAGGTGCAGGGTTGCCAACTGTAAATTTTAAGGCGATATCCTATTTTGGCGTCCCAAATTATTCAACCAACCAGTTAAGTTAAGTGTATGCCCTTGACGATTGGTTAGGTTAAGTCGTTACATTTTCGTTTAAACTAATGAAAATATCAAGACTTAACCTAACCAATCGTCAAAGGCGTAAGGTTGACCTAACTGGGCAGTAAATTAACCTAATTAACATAAACAAGTAATTTGAAAGTGTTGGAATGCCGTTTATTTTTGGTTGGTTGAATAATTTGGGAGGCCAAAATAGGATATCTCCAATATAAAACAAATTTCTAATTAATAATTACGTCAAACGGCATTAATTAATCACATTAATTCCATTTATTACAGAACTCGGATCTTTTCCAAATGGACGACTCCACGGATTTAGCTGAAAATTTGTATACTAATAAATTTTTATATTTTAATAACGAAAATGAGATTATTTTTCTGGAGAAATATGCACGACATACGAAAAAAATTGCATTTATATGCGCACTAGTTTGCATGGCGCATGACCGTTATCTAAATTATGTAGTGTTATGTAGTGGGTTTTATATGCGCACTAGTTTGCATGGCGCATGACCGTTATCTAGTTTACACTGCTCATGACGCCCGGATACGAGGTTGCTGTATGCCCGGTTAGGTCAACTGAATGCCCGGTTGGGTCAATTGAATGCCCCGTTGGGTCAACTGTACGCCCTTGACGATTGGTTAGGTTAAGCAGTGATATTTTTGTTAAAACTAACGAAAATATCATGACACCCTAACCAATCGTTAAGGGCGTACAGTTGACCTAACGGGCATTCAATTGACCTAACTGGGCATTCAATTGACCGGGGGCAACTCGTAAGTAGATAGATCACAGCACTGCATCATCATATGCTCAGTGCTCACACTACAACAATAATATTCAGACTAAACTAGGTCTAAGCAGACAACAAATAAACATTAATAACAACAACAAAAATTACTGTTTATGCGAGTTCGCATGGAGAAAAAGGTATGCAAATGAAGATTTATTTATTAAAATATTATTAAATATTACAAA
The DNA here is from genome assembly GCA_023014485.1 of Bathynomus jamesi. NCBI lineage: Eukaryota > Metazoa > Arthropoda > Malacostraca > Isopoda > Cirolanidae > Bathynomus > Bathynomus jamesi. The sequence continues at coordinate 165,115 of JAJOZX010005979.1, forward strand.
TTTTAATAAATAAAGGATATTATCTGCGTTTTATTTGTAAAACTCACTTCATAACACTACATAATTTAGATAACGGTCATGCGCCATGCAAACTAGTGCGCATATAAATGCAATTTTTTTCGTATGTTGCGCATATTTCTCCAGGAAAAATAATTTCATTTCGTTATTAGAATATAAAAATTTATTAGTATACAAGTTTCAGCTAAGTTCCCAGAACTCATTATAGATAGGCCTCACACAGCATGAAGAACTCGGTACGGGCCTCAGTATATGACCTTAGTGTGGGCCTCAAGGTAAAGATCTCCGACTAGGCGGAAAGTTTGTTTCTAAGAAATCCATTTCTAACGTCTCTCTAATTTACTGTATGTTAATTCAATTTTGCTTAATTGACAATATTTAATTAACAGTAATTTTACACTCAGGTTAATGAAATTCCATTTCTGGAAATGCAAACGAGTTTCCATCAAGTGAATTAAAGCCAAAAATGGAAAAAAAAAATTAAAAATTAACCACCTAACTACCCAAAAACTCCAGCCAGCCAACCCTATTTGCCAGATTAAAAACCAAACAAGCCCCTTTTTATGAGCATTTCCACGTTATTTTGAAATTCTCTCTGCATGGAATATAGAGCAGAAGTATCTATCTACCTATACTTATCTACTTAAATCTACCTACCTACCTACCTACTTGCGTATTAAACGCATACATATACTGTCTACGATTTTACTCATAATATGCACGCACACACACACACACACAGGTAGATAAATAAATTCTCGCGCAAAAGTAGAGCAAATGCGTTATCATTACCAGGTGAACAATGGTTCCAATCGATTGAATAAATTGCACTAATATATATATATATATATATATATATATATATATATATAGGGTGGGCCACAATTAGTATTATTATATTACGTACCCCCTAAATTTAAAGAACTTTTTAAAAACTTAATTTTGCCTCACCCTATTATACCTCGTAACCTCGTAACAGTTCCATGCGCTGATGCCTCTTCACACGAAGGTCAAGCTAGTGGCCCCACCTCTAGGCCTGACTTGGTGGAGGGGGAGTTGCTCTCTTGCTATCTCCATCGCACATAGCCAGGCACACCCGGTTCATCTGGTACTGTACTGAGCCATATAATATATATATATATCTAACTGCCCATCGAAAGGCAATATCCATCAGGTATCATCCCCCTGCGGTACACTCCAGGGCACCAATCAGTGAGACCCTACAGCGTGCCACATCCCCCATCCCTCACCCCACGGAATAACGTAAAAACTTTCCCTCCTCATTTCTAAAGTCGAGTCAAATACTCACTTGATAAATTACCATTTTGAGTTAATATTTCGAGCACAATCATTTACATTACCATTAGAAACATGGCAATGTAATCCATTCATACAACCCTGTGGATACTATAAAAAAGAACGCATGAATCAAAAACAATTCGCTGTGATCTTTGCCAGAACTTTGTCGAATTTCAATGCCTGAATTGGAGCGACGAAGAAATCTGTCTTATAATGGGCGCTAAACAAATGAACGGAATAAAGTCTTCTGCAAAAGCTGCATAATCGAAATAAAACTCGTTTGCGGTTTTTAAAGCAGAACGAGACTGTGAGGAAAAGGCAAAAGAGGAGCTTATAAATAGTGAACAGAGAAAAGAAATAGAAGGAATGAAGATAGTACGAGAGGAAACTGCGCAAAAACGAACAGAAAAGAAAAACAGCAAAAGCAGAAATAAAGAAGTAAAAGAAGCACCAACAGAGGAAACAGAGGCACAAAACCATATCCAAAGTTTTCAAACAAAGGGCATTAGCAGCAATAGGAAAAAACAAGTAGACAATAAAGAAACCATACTGAAACCACCAAAAACAAAGGCCCCAAGTAAAAATGGGGAAGAAAATATATATAAATACTATGTGAAAGGAATATGCAGATATAAGGGAGGAGAATGTATTTACGAACACCCTCCTGTGTGCAACTACTTCTACAATAATGGTCACTGCAAATTGGTGGAAAATGCAAATTCTACCATCCGGACATTTTCAGACCTACACGACATATGGAACCCGCCAGTACGGGAGAAAATGCTACCATCATCATCTCCCGACAAGTTCAAAGGACAAGTCTCAAATGACAACAGAAGAAATGTGAGAAAAAAGAGTATGTACCCAAAAAACCAACCAAAACACAGAGCACACAAATTTTTTCAACGTCTCTGACACAATACGGGTGCTAAGTCTTATATAGCACATGCAGCTGACACAGCTCGGAACCCTCGAGCCGGACCGCTACATGGCAAGAAGCTACCAGAACAGGTAGGTGGGAACGGATCCATCTCGGAGACCACAAGGCTACAAAACACGCGATATCAAAGGACAACGAATTAAAATGTACAAGGGGCAATGCAAACAAAGAACATAAACATTGTCCTGGCAAATATTCAAGGAATAAAACCGAACAATTCACTAAACAAAGTTTCGTACCTGAAAGGTGATGACGAAACAAGGGCGGACATCGCATGCCTTACAGATACACATCTTAAAGACTCCCGAGGAAACTGCGATAACTGCAAACACTGTATCGATAAGAAGAATTGCATATCGATGGATTCAACTTACTAAGAGCGGATAGAACAGCGAGACGCAAAGGTGGTTGTTGCTATTTATGTACATGAAAAGCATATGACAAAGACGGTAATAAGTAAATCCAACAGTTTCGTGGAAACCCTTGCAGTGAAATAGAGAAACTAACGTGGTACTGACAGTCATCTACAGACCTCCAAACTCTCCAAATGAAAAATTTTCGGATGCCATTCAGGATATCAGAACCCTAATAAAGTCCGTAAAACTCTCCACCCCTATTATAATCCCCTATTATTAATTTCCCATTTATAAAATACAAACAGGGGGTAGAAATATGTTTATACAACAAGATAAGGGGCACAGAGAGGACCAGGAGCAAGCAAGAATGCTGATGGTTCTCACAAAACGAGTTTATACTGACACAGGAGACAACAGAAAATACCAGGAAAATAACTGCCTAATCTGGTATTCACAAATACATGAACTTGACTGCGGATATAAAAATAACTCCAACTATTATCTCAGACACAATATATGGAGTTATCAACAAATATGGCCATAACTTAAAAGACAATGGACATACGGAAGGAAGAAGCAAATTTGGGGCTTTTAACCTAAACTCCAAGACCATAAATTGGAAGGAATCAGATAACACATGGGCCAGATAGAGTGGAGAACAGCTTTAGAGAATAAGACAACTGAGGAAATGCTAACAACCTGGAAGAAAAGACGTTGAGAATTTTCGAAAAATATGTTCCGAAAGCCAGCCAAAAGGAAAGAGGAATTGGCTAGAGAGGCAAAAGAGAAGAATATTCTGCAAAGAAAGAGAGTAGCGACGAAGTTAGCAAATTGTGGAGACAAAAATGCCAGGAAAGTAATATAAGAAAAACTGGAGAGTATCGATAGGGAAATACAAACTCTGATAAAGGGCCATACAGACAGGGAAGAGGAAAAAGGCGGTAGAAGTAATAAAGGAAAATCCAAAATACTTCTACAGCTATGCGAAAAGGAAAACAAAAACGCGCGCTACTATCGGGCCCTTAAGGAAAGGAAATAATGAACTAACAGACGATCTAAAAGAAATATCCGAGACATTGAGAGCCCAGTATGAATCGGTATTCAGTACCCCAAAAGTGACAAAGCAATACCTGACATAGATGCATTCTTCAAAGAGAAATTGCAAGGAGAATGTATAACAGACTTTGATTTTACCCCAGAAGATGTAGCGACAGCTATAGGACAAATGAAATCACATTCAGCTGCAGGTCCAGACAAATGGAGCGCACTATTAATTAAAAACTGTAAAAATGAAATAGCTACACCCTTATACTGGATATGGAGAAGATCCCTAGACACTGGGGAAATACCGAGCATCTTGAAAAGAGCAAACATCGCCCCTATTATAAAGGAAGAAACAGATCTCAAGCAAAGAACTATAGACCAGTGTCCTTGACGTCCCACCTCACCAAAATTTTTGAAAGAATAGTCAGAGAGAAAATCTATGACTTCTTGGAGACATTGGAAAGATTCAACAAAAATCAACACGGATTCCGATCAGGAAGATCATGCCTATCACAACTTATAGAGCATTATAACAATATCCTAGCTGCACTTGAAGGCAATGAAAACTATGATGTCATATACACGAATTTTGCTAAAGCTTTCGACAAATGCGATCATGGTATAATAGCACATAAAATGAAACATATGGGAATAACAGGCAAAGTGGGAAAATGGATCTACAACTTCCTCAGAAATCGACTACAGGTGGTCAAAATTCAAGGTGTATCATCATCAGAATCAGAAGTACGCAGCTCAGTACCACAAGGTACAGTGCTGGCCCGACTCCTGTTCATTATCATGCTAACAGACATAGACAGTGGAGTAAACAGCAACAGTATAGTAACATCATTTGCGGACGATACAAAGATCAGCAGAAAATCAGCGATACAAACGAAATAGAGGCGTTGCAGAGAGAGACAAACAAAATATACAAATGGTCAGAAGACAACAATATGACATTTAACACCGAGAAATTTCAGCTCTTGAGATATGGTAGAAACGAGGAACTTCAAAAGATTGCATATTATGCTCCAGATAGACAAGAATTTCAGAGAAGCACGAAAGCGGTCGACTTGGGGTAATAATGACCGATGATGCCAAATTCGAGACACAAAATCAGATAGTAATAAACAAAGCAAAAAGAGTCGCGAAACAGGTACTAAGAACGTTCAAAAGGAGGGACAAGACAGTAATGATTCCCCTGCTGAGAACACTGATCATACCAAAACTTGAATACTGCTCAGTTTTGAGTGACCCAATGTTCCCTCTAAGGTGTGCGCGTGTGCGCGCGCACACGCGTTGTGAAACCCGCGCACACAGCAAAATAAAATGCGCACAGGCTCAAGCGTATCATGAGTCACGACAGTAAATGAAGTAATTTAAAAAATTTCAGTTTAATGAATTCTATAAAGAACAAATTAAGAAACCGCTTGAAAGAAAATCATTTGGACATGCTCATGCGAATTGAAAGTTACTGAATGATGACGGATGTATTAATCATCATGGAGTTTATTTGGAATGGGCAAATGTTAAAGATCGTAGGGAGAAATCATAATCATACTTAAATGAAAGGCACTTTCATTTAATGTTATTTTCATTATATTTTATTTTATTGAATTTTATTATTTTTTATTTTATTCCTATTTTTTGAATGGATAAAATCATGTATTTAGTCTTGATAGTCTATTTTAAATTGCTAAATGCTAAAAATTGTTTTGAGAAATGATAACTAAAATAGTCATTTTCAATTAATGTTATTTTTATTTTATTTCTTCATTTTGTTGAATTTTACTTTACTATTTTTTATTTTATTCATATTTTTAGAATGGATAAAATGTTTTCTTTTTTAAGAATATATAATATTGTAAACAGTTTTTTAATATCCATTTAATAGTACCGTAATGATCAAGCTATCACCTTATGGAAATAATATTTATTAAGTATTTAATATTTATATATATTTAATTTTGAAGATAATAGCGCTCAGAAAAGTTTGCACAGTTTTTCACCATGAATCTAAATGTATACACAACGAAAATTTCTTGCGCACACGGACTAAACAAAATTAGAGGGAACATTGGTTTTGACGTCCCCATATAAAAAGGAAGAAATTAATAAACTAGAAGAAACGCACACACATTTCACAGCCAAGATTGATGTCTGCAAAGAACTTAACTACTGGGAAAGACAACGCAAACTAAATCTGTATTCCCTGGAAAGAAGAGAGGTATACCATAATCCACATATGGAAAGTTATCGAAAAACTGGTACCAAACCTCAAACAAAACCCAATTAACACCCAGAAAACGCGGGGCCACCAGCTTAACCTTCGTTTGAAGAAAGACCGACGCACGGAACCCAAACAGGTTAACAAGGTATTACAGGGAATCTGTGTAACTAGGGATTTCATGAAACCCCTAAAATATTCAGGAATTTCATGTAAGGTTAAGTCGTGATATTTTCGTTAGTTTTAACGAAAATATCACAACTTAACCTAACCAATCGTCAAGGGCGTACAGTTGACCTAACCGGGGATTCAATAATTTTTCCGTAGTTTTAACGAAAATATCACGACTTAACCTTACATGAAATCCTTGAACATTCTAGGGATTTCATGAAACCCCTAGTTACATAGATTCCCCGTAATATATATATATATAACTTTTTAAAACAAAAATTTAAATTTTTTAATTTTGAAATTGTTTTTTTCTGTGTTATTTTTACTTTCTTTTATTTTGTCTTATAATCCAGATATTTTTTTTTTAAGTTTAATTTTTTTTAACTTCTTTTTACTTATTGTATTATATTTTATTATTGTACAGTATATTTCTGACATTTGTATTTACTTTAGTTATAGGATTGTTTTTTAGATGCTTCTATTTAGTCACTGAAGATGGCCCCTGAGTGGACCGAAACGTTTGGCCAATAAATGTTGAGAGTCGTATCTCTTGTTTTCATAGTCCTATTGATTTTATATATATATATATATATATATATATATATATATATAAACGAGCGTGGGTGAAAAATAATGGAAATATAGTTCCTTTGTTCACGTTTTCTATTACAGAACGAACAAAATGGCTAAAATTCAAGTGTTGGTTATTAAATATTTTAAAGAATTTGTCGTTATGTAAAAATTTCAAATGTTAGATCGATAACAACAGATGGTTGACGACAATACACTTTTTTATTCGGTTTCGCTTCTGCGCTCCCGCGCGGATGCATATTATATATACTGTATATATATATATATTCTCCCGCACCACTTGCATAACTTACTCTCTCGAACACACACACACACACACACACACACACACTGCGCATAAACGAAGCTTTCAATTCCCGATATGAAAACCTAACCTAACCAAACAAATCCTTATCGAGTATCAGTTCAATATGTTCTAATTTTAATGCGTAATTGTGTGTGTGCGCGCGCGCGCGCGCGTGTTATATATATATATATATATACGGTCTTTAATAATGAATATGGTTATTTGTTGTTATACAAATGTACAATTTTTACTTGAAAATTATTTGATTTTAAGCTTAAAATCGCGCATTATTCCATTCAATTTTTTTTCCATTGAATTTGGAAGACCTTAAAAAATATGACTAAATTTAACCTCATGTTTTCCTACAAATTTAAATATATATTTTTTTACTTAATATTTATGATAATTAACTAATGTTTTATTCGTTTATGAACAAATCAATTTATTCTGTTTAATTTCATTATTTTATTCACATTTTGTGCATAAATATATTTCGTCGACGACGTCAGAGAAGGTTCGACAAATAAGAGTTTTTGTGGGTTGTACCTATTTGAAGTGTGAGGGCTAACGACATTCCACAACGCGACATTCTATCGACAAGTTTTTTGGAGTTTGGTGGATTATTGATTAAGCTTATGCGAGTTAGTTTAGATTAAGTTGGGTTGTTGGTGTTGTTAGGTTAATAAAGTGTCGAACTGAGAAGTCAAATGGGAATGAAGGAAGACTCAGAGGGTGTTTTTCTATGAAGCTCATAAGTAGTGGAGTACAACCTAACCTAACTTAATCACGAGTTAATATATCTTTTTCTCTAACGGTAACAATGTTTTTAGCGTTTTTAACTTCTTTCAATGTTACCAAGTACCAAAAGTGTTACCTCACAAAAATAAAAATTACTCCTGTACGGAAGTGATTACACAACTGACCTTCCTCATGCCAAATTGACGTGTACACACACACACACACACACAGAGGAATAATAATTCCGACACAGGACTATATGAATTAATGTTTTACGACTTTTCATGCATTTACGAAATAATGACTGAAGAATTATAGTATATTCAAAGTGTTTTCCCTTTCATTATTAACACTTACTCTACAAATAATTTATTCAAGAAATTTCTCTTTGTGCCAATTCTAGAATACATGACTATGTTCAAATTAAGTCACGTACATAATTATACACATACATACATACATACATACGTAAGTACTTACACGCGAAAAACTGTTTTTTTCAATTGTCAATTTTCGAGAAATTTTATAAAATTTATCCGCCCCCTAAGTTTAAATAAGAAGGGTCTTTTCGGGTGACAACAAACATGACACGTTTATATGTACGTTTGCATACGTTTAGTAAGTAACTTTGTACACGTTTATAAGTGTAAACGTGATACGAAAGTTTTCAGTATGCTTTTTTTAATTTACTTATCTTTTTCTCTTCTTTCTTGGGCTAACCTAGAGTGGATCTTAGGGTCTTTGTTGGCCTGTAATTTCTATAACAAATACCCCTTAAACGGATTCAAAACAGTGACAATGAAGGAAGACCGCGTATGACATCCTATAAAAAAACAGAAATTAGTAGTCAACAGACGGTTCATGATTAGGCCTACTTCCCTCTTCAAATCATTTCTGTTGTCATTCGAAATCTGAAAGTGAGAATTTCAGATGTGATAAAACCATTCCTACTTTGGGAATGAATTAAAATAAAAGGAAACAAACCTATACCCTAACCAAGTATTTTCTAACCGGGTGTCCCGAAATTTCATGAAAACGACGAACATAAGTAATTGAAAACTGAGACATTACTGAACATATGCCAATTTCAAATGAAACAAAACAGTCGCGATACCGAATGTCATGCGGAAATTGCGAGACATCGTTTTAGTCCAAAATAACAACTATGTATGGCGAGCTTAATGCAATAGCACCAGAACAAAAATTCTCAAAAAATAGGCTTCTACAGCAAGTTTTTTTTCATTCACAGAAAATTTGTTTCGTTGGAAATCATGACTGAGGGTCAAACAATCATTCATAGATATCGTGCTCAATCAGTTACAATTCAATCGATGAAAAACCAAAGTTTACGAACTCCCTCGATACGTGTCCGACAATTTTTTCCTTTTGTATCATGACAACCGCTGCTGCCACCACACAAATGGAAGATGATTTCAAAGACACTGCAAAGACTTTATAGTGATCTGCTTCCCTATAAATATTATACAACCCAAATATTGAAACCTCATTACTATTTTTTAATATTTTCAACTATCGATTGATTGATTCATATCGCCACAAAGTCATTCTAATGAACAGAAAACGTGGCAAAAGTTCTCCTCACACGAAGACATGCTGGATGACGACGTCTGATAGACTTTACATTCTATCGACAAGTATATTGTAGGCTAGATTGTTAAGTTAGGGTAGGTGAGGTTAACAGAGGTTAGGTTAAGCTGATATTTTAGAGTGTCGATGTTATGGTCTTGTTGATCCGATGGAAGATGAACTATATGCAGGAAAAAGGCCTTACTACATTTGATCGACAAGTTATTATTAGGTTAGATTAAGTCAGGTTAGGTTGGGTTAGGTTAAACTAGTTTTTTTTTTGCGTGTCGATGTTTTGGTCTTGTCGACGAAGTGGGTACAGGTCCGCAGGAAACATACAAGGAGCCTGTGACATGCTTAAAAGTGTAATAACTTTCAAATTTTCCACTTGAAAAGTGTTGTTAAGGCAATTTGAGAGAGAGAGAGAGAGAGAGAGAGAGAGAGAGAGAGAGAGATTCTCTGCATAAATTAAAAAATTAAATAAAACTTAAATTTTCAATACTTCAAAAATAAACTTCATTTGTAATTTAATCTAATTAATTAAATTCCTCATTTTTTGCTCGCCACCAATAAAACGAAATTACAAGAACGAAAATTTTCCAAAAACTTAATTGCATTCGCGAATGTCGGGACAATAAGAGTTATTTTCAGCAACGTACATAGGCAAGAGTCGTGTAGAAAACGTATACGTGCATCAAATATACATATATGTACGCGTGTGTGTGTGTTTAATTCACGAGCAACCCATGCGAGTTGCCACACACACACGAGTGCTTAGAAACGCATATTTATAATTTTCCTGTGTGTGTGTGTGTGCTTGCTTGCTTGAAACTTATTTCATTCTATATACAGTACTCACTCAGTTATCCGGGATTGAGGGGCGGTCCACGATTACGGATAACCCGATTTCATGGTTAACTCAGTATACCCCGCCGGTCGGTGGGTGGTATTTGTACTCACCACAAGACGTGAAGATCATCCGCTCCCAAAGATTGTAACCCTTCGATCTGATAACATTGCGCGGGAGACTGACTAAGGAATGTTTGTGGTGGACTGGCGGCAGGCGAGCCGCGGATGTAAACACTGCACCAAGTCACGGTTAACCCGGTGTCATGATCATGGATAAGTGCCCAATGGTCACAATTAGTAAATCACGGTTAACTCGATCCAGGGATAAACGAGTGAGTACTGTAGACGGACATACAATCAGAAAGATAAATGGATATAGTCAAATATGCAGACAGACACAGACATAAATGAACATAGTCAAATACATAGACAGAATGACAGATAAATAACCAAGTCAAATACATAGACAGAATGACAGACAGAGAAGTGAACAGTCAACTACAGGGTGTCCGAAAAGTCAGGAAACAGACACTAACAAACAGAATGACAGAAAAAGATAGATGGATAAAATGCACGCTGCACAGTGACCTTGAAACTTTTCATTCAGAGAAATCCAAGGAAAAGGACGGCTTAATATGTAAATGGCCGACTGGGATCGATTAACGGTCCCTTTGCCTCGGAACGACAAACGCATCAGAAAGTAATAAATTTTAGGAAAGGAGATTGCACTGTAGCAAGAAGTATCTATTGTAATTTAACTATAATATAAAATTCTGGTAGTTTTGCGGGCACTCGTTTCTTAGACAAATTCGAAAGCTACGCCCGTTAACCCCTCACTGGACAAAAATGAATAACATGGGAAACTGTTAACCAATCATGCTGACTAATCATTTACTGTACTACCACCTAACCTAGCGTATGTTTAACGGGCATAAGTTCCACCCTAACTGGTATAAGTTACTAACGTATATATATCAGCAGAACTTGAGCTATTTATAAATCAACCCTTGATGTTTATTGATTCATATGTACGAAGTACACGCTTTTATGGGACAATGGACATTTGGAAGTGGAAGTGATTCAAATGCATTTTCTACTGATTTTTTCCTTTCGCCAAAAAGGGACTCGAGTAACTGATGCACGCCGAATGCGTGCCGGCGAAGTGATTCAAATCTCCCTTTGTGGGAAGAAAAAACAACCGTGATCAGAGATGACTCAAGTACTTTAATCACTTCTCGAGTCTTGGCGTTCTGAATGCACTTGAGCCACTCACTTCCAAGGTCCAATTATACCGTACAACTGAGGCCAAATAGTGCATGAATTTTGAATGGATACAAACTCAGTCCAAAACAGAATTGGGTGAGCATTTACGAGTGATATTTTGTTCTATATGCTCCACTGCTAAATAATTCTTGCTACATAGAACACCTGGCGAGCAAGCCTATAAGCATGGTTCACTCAGTGGACCCAACTCCGCGAGTAGGGGTATTTTAGTCTTTCATTCATATACTCGTAAATGGCTATCCGAAGACGCGCATTTGCGGAAGGTTACGGCTGGCGAAGGCGTGGCTGGCATTCAATGACAATTTCTTAGTCCCTTAATTTCATTTATTATTTCGAGTCTCACAAATTGAACTTCCTTTTATAAGGGTCAACTCAAATTTATGGAACCAATTGCCTCCCAAAGTCACCCCCTTCCCACTCCCAGCCAAACAGTAATACAGCTTGGATATAATATATCTGGAAACATTTATTACTAAGGGATGTTTTCGCAGCAGTAGACATTTTTCAGCACTATGAAAGGGAACTGTTAAAAAAAATTAATGTTTTTAACCTAAATTTATATAATTGGATATTGCTCAATTATTACCGACCGATAATTAGCTTATAAATTCCACAGAGAGAGAGAGAGAGAGAGAGAGAGAGAGAGAGAGAGAGAGAGAGAGAGAGCGTGTGTGCATTACCTGAGGTTCCGCTATTAATTAAACAAGTGTACAATTGTTTCAAAACGTCCTGTCATAAAACTCGATGTTTCATACTGATAAATATTGGTAACAAGCATTGGAGACGCAACATGCGTGTAACGTTGGCATTTTGTTGCTATATAAAGTAAAAAGAGCTAATGTGGGTCTTTTCCGTTTCGGGGCTAACAGCGAATTTTAATGAAAATCGGTATACTAATGTAGTTTTGGTCACTGATTCCAAAAATAACTTTTTTTGGAGAAATGAAAAACAAACATGTTAGAGCACTTTAAATAATTAATGTGTGTTTTAACTAGATTAAACTAGTTACAGAGGATTGTGTTAAATTTAGCCAGTCACAAACTGCTACTGTTTATGAAAAAGTGCTCTAAGTGTGGGAAAGTGTGTTCCTTTGATAAAAATACCGAGTTCTTTCGTTGCCAAAAGCGTCGGTCAAACGGTAGAAAGTGCAACTTTACGAAGAATACGTTTTTTGAAGGATCCCGGCAGATCTGTAAAAGTAGCAGAAAAACATCAAGAATTAATGCCCAGTTAGGTCAATTGAATGCCCTTGACGATTGGTTAGGTTAAGTCATGATATTTTCGTTAAAACTCATTAATTATTTAAAGTGCTCTAACATGGTTGTTTTTCATTTCTCAAAAAAAAAAAGAAAGCTATTTTTGAAATCAGTGACCAAAACTACATTAGTATACCGATTTTTATTAAAATTCGCTGCTAGCCCCCAAACAGAAAAGATTTGCTAATGTTATCCGTTGTAAATACTAATTGGAATATATGTATTTTAGTTAAGCGACTGTTTGGCTGTTTTCAGTAAGGTTTATACATTTGCTGTCCATTTGGGTTAACTTACTGAACACACACACACACACACAAAGGTATTACTAATGCCGGAGCCAGAGAAGCTGGGGTCCCGTGCAAAATGGTGGCTTTGGCCCCTGCCTAACATAGAAACGTGGAAGCGTGTATTTGAAGACTCCAGCCCACGTGGTCCATGGCGCTCTCTCCGTGTTCGTTGAGACAGCCTTGCCCAATTTGTTTGAAATTTGCCTCTTCTTAGCTGAAGCTTTATCGCTTCTGGGTATTGGGGGACAAACAGAAGCCCCCAAAACACGGAGGCCCAGTACAGTTGCACGAAATGCACATACCTCAATCCGGAACCGTCAAGTACAGTCGTGAAGTCGGAATAAACGGGGCCACACCTATCTCATTCTACAAGCGTACCACTTCCCCCACCATATAAGCATGGTTATCAGGGTCGCCTTCTCCGTCCAGTATTTTAAGGGACAGTCCCATATTTTGAGAAAATGTTCAGCGACACTTACAATACCTTCAAGAGACATCATTTGCTCCGTATTTCAAGAATGTTCCGCACAGATACAATAATTAAATCTAAAATCAAGTGATTGATACAGCTTCGTTTGAGGTCTGAACTGTAACCTAGAATTGACTTAACCCTATATGGACAACTGTTACAAATTTCTAACCTTTCATATACGCCATTTATAACTTAACCCTATAGAAAATTCTGTCCACAGAGGGTGAAGTTGTCGATGCTACATTTGCCATTTAAATTAGTAAACTCTGTCGAATATACATTAATTAATTATTTAAGTTTATACTTTCTGGGACACACTCGAGGATGGACATTTTCAGAAAATTTTATTATCATTTCTGAAGTACAGTATCTTGAACTCGAAATAAATGTCAAACTTCTGTTATTAACCTTTGAAGTATATCTGAAGATGCTGCACCATTTTTAGGTTTGCGTATATCGTTTTTCATTACTCGACTTTTCGTTTATTTCTTTAGCCCTATTTTTGTTTTTAGTTTATTATTAGTATTATTATTATTATTAGTATTATTATTAGCTGTTATACATACGAATAAAGGTCTCTTTTTTTTTTTTTTTTCATTTCCAAAATGTATGTTTCATTCATTTCCATCAAACGGGTTTTTGAAAGTTGAACCTCGTATTTTTAGGACATATTTTTCAACTTCGTATTTATGCTTCAAATATTGAAGAAACAAAAATAATTTTTATTTTATTATTTCTGATCTTTTTTTTTAGTTAATTTTTAGTTAAATCTTTAAAAAGTTTTTCTAAAAGTAACTAAATAAAAATATTATACCCCCATTTTTAGTTAAAATTAATTAGCATATAAAGAAAGATCTATAATGCATTAATTTTTGGACATATGTATTCCAGAGCTTGAATTTGGTACTGAAGAGTTTAACTGTAATCTTACTGTGTATTTTAACGCTGAATTTACTCCGAGAAATTACGCGATAATTGTAACTGTAATGCAAACTATGGATGATGCGTTTGACCTCCTTCGCAACATCTCGAATCATATGACGGAGGGGACCTACAGCTTTACGTGGGATCCGAACCACTGGTCGCCATACATAAACTGGACGCGGAGGACGGTCCCCCATCCAACTACTACCCAGACACAATGTCGCTGAACTTCGATGATCGAAGCGGTGTTACGACATTGGCCGAGACTAATGCAAAAGATGTAATGTCGCAGAGACCCATTTTCGAACATTTATTAGTAATATTATATTATCCAGCCAGTGCCCGTAGTAACTCACTGGATAAAACCTTTTTCCTGTAAGGGAAATGAAGACACTGAGGTCTGGTGTTCGACTCCGGATGATGCTGGCTTATAATAATACGGGCGTTAGCGCAATGGACCGCGATCGTCTGGCCTGAGCGCTGTGCCAGTTTCCGATTCTCGTGATTGATTATTATATATTATCCGATGATATCGTAATTTAATTATTAGACAGTAATTCAATAGATTTCCCCATCTGGCATTTATTAATTAGCCTAAAACTCTTTCAATTTAGAAGATTACAAAGAAAAAATACGAGAAATAACGTTCAAAGGTACGATAGAAGCAAATACAGTACTCTTAATTGGTAAAAATACATTGATGAAGCGATTGCAAATGCGGCTCTCGTCATTCATTATACAGTCTTTGTGTTGCAAATGTTAACTAATATTGTACATGAAGAGAAACGTCAGTAAAGATACATCGTTTGCCCTCCTCAACAGTGTTTCTCGTTAGCATAAGTTACGTTAAGATAGTTTTTTTTTAAGTATCGATGTTATTGTCTTGTCGACCAGGTCCGAAGAAACCATTATACAGGGTGTCTCGTAAGTCTGGAACCATAGGGCAAAATGATAAAAACGGCAATAAAAACGCCGAAGAGACTTTTGGGGACTTTGTGAAATGAGCGAGGATGGTAGCGGCTGTGTCATCGTCGGTGGATGTCCTCGGAGGTCTACTGCGTGGTTTATCTCCTATGGATCCCGTTTCCCTGAACTTTGCTACAAGTTTGTCGACATAACTGTGTGTTATCGGCGCGCGGTCCGGATGCAATCTGTTAAATTCCTCAGCGACCTCCCTCTGATTCCGATTTCCTACGAGCAGAATTACCTGGATGCGTTCTTCCTTACTCAAAGACATCATGGGCACTTGCATAAACAGAAAAACATGAATTACTATTTTACCCTATGCTTCCAGACTTATGGGACACCCTGTATACTATTCTCGTCAGTTACCATTTTCTTTATTGTAGGTTTGTCACGTCACTTGGCCGGGTCTTTCAGACTTTCTTTTCGCTACACATGATGGTGTGGAAATTCCCTCAATCAATGTTGTTAAACTGAATTGATTTCATCGAGTTTTTTAACTTCCTTAAATGGCTCCGTCAAGAAATACCTCAGCAACGTAGGCGAAGCCGTGCCAACGCACCTCCAGACCTGCCGTATTCTATACAGGCATCGATCTCTCCATTCCCCCTTATCAAACATCCCCCATACACGCCTTGTTAAACAGAGCTCCTTCACTCTCATTCTCCCGTTCATTCATTTACCATCACTGCAAAATAATTAGACTAAATTTCTTCATCGAAGTCGTGGGCGGTACAGAAGTGCATCGAATTGATTATTTATCTTTTCTTTCTGCGATGATAATTTTTCTTTAAGAAAATGCAGATATTTTTTAACAATATAATAGAAAGAAAGTCCGGTACTTGTGGGTTATCTGTCGCCACTTTTTAATATTTTTTTATTTATTATTTTATATATTAAGAGAAGAGGATTCTTTATACTGTACGGCATTGACGATTGGTTAGGTTAAGTCGTGCTAGTTTGGTTAAATAAAACGGTATTTAACCAAACTAGCACGACTTAACCTAACCATCGTCAATGCCGTACAGTATAAAGAATCCTCTTCTCTTATATATAAAAATAAATAAATAAAAAAAATATTAAAAAGTGGCGACAGATAACCCACAAGTACCGAAAGTCCTTTTAAACAAAGCAGATAACTCATTCTTTAAAAAAAAAAAAAAAAAAAAATTATCAATTTACTCCTTTTAAACCAAATATTTGGTCATTCTTTTTGTAGTTACTTTTGGATAATTTTGGTTTAGCGAGATAATAGATAGATATTCCTGAATCGAATAGATAAGTTATTTTCAGGGTTCAGGATAAATCTTTCCAACACGTCAGAACAATATTTTCCAGTATATACGACGAAATTTCACCAACACGCGAGGAAAAATCTCGTATTTAATCTGTCGAATTTTTTCTTTACTAATATAACCAAATTATTTCTACCGTTTCGGACGTTCTAACGTTTATTCCTGGCTCTCATTCACTATATTTTACGTATATGTTATCACATTCATTTGCAATTCATCATTTTCACAAATGGGTTACGTCATGGTCGATATCATAACACCACTTCCCGTCGATCGGCGAAATTAACCGACATTGGGTCTGCGTTCAGATTATGTAGCGACCCGTGGTTCGAATCTCACGTAAAACTGTAAGTCCCCTCCGTCATATCCTGATTAGATGTTGCGAAGGTGGTTAAACAACCCCCATGAAACAAACCAACAAACATATTTTTATAAATGTGATTTCCTCGTCAACATTTTTGTCTCGCTGTTTGACTTCTTTTCATTCATTACTTTCGTTCAGTTTTACCTATACTGAAAGCAAAAACTCAGCCCTGTTCCCCCTCCCTCCTCAATAATCTCTCTTTACCCCTTCATTTTCTTCTCTTTGCTTTCTCCATTTTTCATTCATACTCGATAAATAATTGAATTTGGTTCAAACAAAGTGAGTGCATTAAAAAGATAGTTTAAAAAGAAAATGGCTGAGTTTGAAAGTACGCTGTGACGTCATCAAGAACCCATCCTCTCCTGTTTAGTGTTAATATATTTTTATATTCTGGTTTCAGGTATAATGCTAATTCTTATATATATATATATATATATACTGTATATATTTCATTATCACGAAAAACTCGATTTCACGGTTAACTCAGTATACCCCGCCGGTGGGTGGGTCGTGCAGCCGCTGCTTCCCACCACCACTGACTGGCCTCCCACCACACACACACACAGTATTAGTCTATTACAGTATGATGGATAACCAAGTAATTTGTACTCACTACAAGACGTGAAGATATGCGAAGCCACAAGCACACATATGTACTTTATGAAGCACGGAGACACACTGACTGAGGAGCGTTGTGGTGGGTTGGCGGGAGGCGAACCGCGGATGTAAACACCGCGCCAAGTCACGGTTAACTCCGTGTCATGATCACGGATAAGTGTACAAATGTCAAAATTACTAAATCACGGTTAACTCGATTCACGGTTGATTGAATCACGGATAACCGCGTGAGTATTTACTTCCCTAAACTACACATTTTCTATTATTATCACGGCTGTGACGTAACTAGTTACTCGGTAATCGTTACCTTTTTGAGTACCTGTAACGAGTTAAATTTTCCTACCAAATAACTGTAACGAAATTAGTTAAAGAATAGAATCATGAATATTTATAACTTTAATCAGTTACTTTTTTCTCTGAGAGCAAAAAGTTAGTAGTTACTTTTTTCTCGCAAGCCTTGCTTCATGTATAGGGTGTCCTGAATGTCTTGTTACACCTATGTAAATGTTACTTCAATGTTCTGTAACTCAGTGTTTTCTACTATATACTTTCACTAGCTGAGGTACCCGGCGTTGCCCGGATAAATTTCACATTAGATCCCAGTTTAAATAAAATAAAGTTTAAGACAAAGGCTGAATTTGATTAAAATGATTTATCTTATCCCGTGCCAATTTGGTAGCTCTAGTTCAAACGGTTTGAAGTCGTCCTAGAAAATAATTATATGTGAAGCTCAAGATTTTCATGACTGTTCTTTTCTATAGTTTTATTGACCAAATAATCAAAATTTTTACGGCTGCGTTCTTTTCTTTAGTTTAATCGCGGTTACCCCCATTACCCTCCCCCCCCCACACAAAAGTAAAAAGCCATTACCCCACCCCCACTCCCCATTATACTGCTACCCGCCCGGATTCCTCATCCCATAAGAGGTTCCCGTGCCAAATTTGGTAGCTCTAGGTCAAACGGTTTGCGCTTGCATAAAAGACAAACAAACAAACAGACAGACAGACAGACGAAACTATAATAGATTACCAGAGACATTTTATTTTATACAGAATTATACAACTTGTAGTTTATACATAGTTATACGCAAGTTTATCATGTATCCAATGGCTCTGTATGCAAACCATCGTTTTCTCACTACACAATGATTTTACGCCAAGGTTCGGTGTGTTATGCTCCTCAGCATTTTAGTGTTACAAGTTTAAAAGCATCCTTTACGGCTTCCTTTAGTCCGTCATTGGAATCATAACGTTTTGGTGAAAACTTTTCCTTTATAAATCCCCATAATGTATTGTCACAACTCGAGAGATCTGAGCTTCTCGGAGGCCATTTTAATGTTACATTTTAATGTCCCAATCCATCGATCAGAAATACCTCATTTAAATATTCACGAACCCTCAAGGAATAGTGGGGAGGTGCTCCATCCTGTTGGAACCAAACATCATTTAATATTCCGATTATACATAGGTTAACAAGACTTTCGAGACACCCTGTACATATTGTGCACAGTGCAAATTTATGACAACATATTATGTAATGCTAAATCGTGTTAACTCACAACCAATTTGAAACAAATGAACAATGTTGGCAAGTATCACTTGTAAGGGAAATTACTTTTATCAGGATCAGATACTCACTAAAACCAGGAAAAGTATCGAAAGTAACTTTTGAACTAATTAGTAATGTTACTTATTTGAGACTAACGAGCAACTGAAACTAGTTACTTATTTGAGGAATAACTAGCAACTGAAACCAGTTACTTATTTGAGGCAATAACTAGCAACTGAAACTAGTTACTTATTTGCGGCAATAACTAGCAACTGAAACTAGTTACTTATTTAAGGCAATAACTAGCAACTGAAACTAGTTACTTATTGAGGCAATAACTAGCAACTGAAACTAGTTTACTTATTTGAGGCAATAACTAGCACTGAACTAGTTTACTTATTTGAGGCAATAACTAGCAACTGAAACTAGTCATCACTAATGCAAACAAATACATACCCAAGGGCAACATTAGGAAATACAACCCAAATTACACTAGAGAAATAGCCCACCTCATAAGGCAACGTAACAACCTCAAATATAACACAAAAACACCACACACAGACGCCATAAAACAGCAAATACAACAGCTCAACACAGAATAAAACAACAACTCAAAGAAAAACAAACAGAAACATTCAGGGAATTCATAACAACATTAAACCACTCAACAGATACATCCAGGCTATACAAGACTATAAACAGCATTACCCACTCTAACAGCGGCATTCACACCTCACACGCGGCTATCTGTCGCAGCAGCCAAAATAATATCCCAACACACACACAACAAGCTAACATTCTAGTTAATCACTACGCAAAGATAAGTCACTTAAACAGAGACAACAACCAGAAACACGCAGACAGACAAACAGCCAGACACAAGAAAACCTACAGACTCGACACGACCATTACACTCTTCAATACAGATCAGACCACCAACATCATCAAAAACATTAAGAACTTGAAGGCTACTGGACCAGACAACATATCTAACATACACCTTAAACACTTGGGCCCACAAGGAATACTAGCTCTCACAAATATCAGCACATTCATACCAACACTGTATTATTCCTGACATATGGAAACAAGGTAAAATTATTACACTACTCAAACCAAACAAAAATCCAACAGAACCAGCTTCTATAGACCCATACTTTACTATGCACACCTTCCAAAGTAACAGAAAGACTAATCTTAAAATCACCAACCCACACATTCCACTATCGCCTACTTAACATGGATTCAGACCTCACCACTCAACCACGACATTACTCACTAACACGCAGCACATCATGGATGGCATTAACTCCAGACGACAGCTCAACGTATCCTATTAGCACCACAATAGACATTAGTAAAGCATTTGATGCTATCCCACGCTTCCCTCATAAACAAAATACTCAACACAAACATGCACAATAACACAAAAGGTGGCTGAGCAACTATCTTTCAGGAAGATACTCACATGTCACATTTAATGGCAAGTCATCCAAAACAAGCTTTTCCGAACGGGTCCCTCAAGGCTCTGTTCTCTCGCCAACACTCTTCAACATATACATGCATGACATTCCAACACCCATAGATAACAAGCTTACCTTATCATCATATGCAGATGACATCACTAACATCCACCCACAACAACATCGACACCGCTACAAATAACCTACAAACATACATAAACAGTATACAACACTGGCTCACACACAATAGACTCAAAGTAGCGCCCACAAAATCAACCATCACCTTGCTTACAAGCAACACAAAAGAACACCAGATAATTCCACAGCTTATACTAAACAACATCAACATTCCACACACTCACAGGACCAAAATACTTGGGGTCACATACAACACATCATTATCTTTTGCAAACCACATTCAGGACATTAAAAACAAATGTACGTCAAGACTTAACACGCTTAGGGTACTAACAGGCACAAACTTTGAACACCAGCAGGAAACAACATCACTCGCATACAAACAATATATTCGCTCAGTTATGGACTACGCTAGCCCATGCTGGGCACCCATTATCTCACACACACACGTAAACACCTTAAAGACAATACAAAACAACGCACTTCGTATCATTACAGGATGCACTCAAACAACACCAATAGAACACCTGCACACAGAAACAAAAATACTGGAAGTTACGGAACATTTAGACATGAGGGGAACACAATTCATGGCAGCAGCGACAACTAAACCACAACACCCTTGCCACTACATGTACAATCATGCACCAACACCTCGCACCATTAAGACATTATAACCAAATACTCCATTCCATACCACGCCCCACAGACATCACACAGTACAGAAAACACACACACCTAACCCACAAAGCACTGACACGACTCGGTCCGAATGCGGTCCTAGGTGCGAAGCCGCCACCCATTAACAGGTCAGAGATCAGCCTGAGCAGATCGGATCGAGTTAACTTAGCACGATTCCGATGTGGACATCACCCCAACTTACGGACATATAAACACAGACTAGACAACTCCATAGACGACACCTGCCACCTGTGCCAGGACACACCACAAACAATTGAACACATTATGACAGACTGTACCGCTCTAGCACAACAAAGAACACAACACCACATCACTAGTGCGCTGAACCTCTGGTCCACTCCGGAGAGGGCGATCGGTTACCTGCGTGCCGACGGCTTGCTCGATCAGGGTGGGCTGATCGGCTAAACAACAACAACAACAACTGAAACTAGTTACTTATTTGAGGCAATAACTAGCAACTGAAACTAGTTACTTATTTGAGGCAATAACTAGCAACTGAAACTAGTTACTTAGTTGAGGCAATAACTAGCAACTGAAACTAGTTACTTATTTGAGGCAATAACTAGCAACTGAAACTAGTTACTTAGTTGAGGCAATAACTAGCAACTGAAACTAGTTACTTAGTTGAGGCAATAACTAGCAACTGAAACTAGTTACTTAGTTGAGGCAATAACTAGCAACTGAAACTAGTTACTTAGTTGAGGCATAACTAGCAACTGAAACTAGTTACTTAGTTGAGGCAATAACTAGCAACTGAAACTAGTACTTAGTTGAGGCAATAACTAGCAACTGAAACTAGTTACTTAGTTGAGGCAATAACTAGCAACTGAAACTAGTTACTTAGTTGAGGCAATAACTAGCAACTGAAACTAGTTACTTAGTTGAGGCAATAACTAGCAACTGAAACTAGTTACTTAGTTGAGGCAATAACTAGCAACTGAAACTAGTTACTTAGTTGAGGCAATAACTAGCAACTGAAACTAGTTACTTAGTTGAGGCAATAACTAGCAACTGAAACTAGTTACTTAGTTGAGGCAATAACTAGCAACTGAAACTAGTTACTTAGTTGAGGCAATAACTAGCAACTGAAACTAGTTACTTATTTGAGGCAATAACTAGCAACTGAAACTAGTTACTTATTTGAGGCAATAACTAGCAACTGAAACTAGTTACTTATTTGAGGCAATAACTAGCAACTGAAACTAGTTACTTATTTGAGGCAATAACTAGCAACTGAAACTAGTTACTTATTTGAGGCAATAACTAGCAACTGAAACTAGTTACTTATTTGAGGCAATAACTAGCAACTGAAACTAGTTACTTATTTGAGGCAATAACTAGCAACTGAAACTAGTTACTTATTGAGGCAATAACTAGCAACTGAAACTAGTTACTTATTTGAGGAAATAACTAGCAACTGAAACTAGTTACTTATTTGAGGCAATAACTAGCAACTGAAACTAGTTACTATTTGAGGCAATAACTAGCAACTGTAACTAGTTACTTATTTGAGGCAATAACTAGCAACTGAAACTAGTTACTTATTTGAGGCAATAACTAGCAACTGTAACTAGTTACTTATTTGAGGCAATAACTAGTAACTGTAGTTACTCGTAGTTATAAAAAAAAAGTAACTATCACAACACTAGTTATTATTCATGCCAAAGAAAGTTTTTGAGGTAATAAAATTATTTTTTATTAATTTTATATTTTTTAACCATTTAAAAGTTCGAAATTTTTTCTAAACCCCAAAATTTTAGGGTATGAACCATTGAAGTCGACCGCACACAGGATCGTCTTGCGACTCACGACTGACGACTTGGGTCGTGACGACTCGAGTCGCGTGTCATTTTACGTTGACAGAATGGGAGCCCCGCACACTGCAGCGACCGCGACGCGATTCTTAAGGTAATTACTTCCTTTCGGAAAGGGAATTGCAATATAATGGCAAACTAGGAATAATGGGACTCGAACCCGTTTCGAGTGGTTTCAGAGTAAGGGATCCCATCGACCACGCCATCCAGAACCCCTCAAAAAAAAAAAAAAAAATCGTTCAAGCGAGGTTCGATGGGAGTGATTGGTTGGAGAAGTTGGCTCCGAAACCACGAGACGCGCGTTCGAGCTGCACTAGTTCCTAGGTTCCCACTTTAGACCATCTCATTTAAGTGCGGTTATTGTACTTACAACGCATTCATATACTTCCTTTTATGAGAAAATTAATTTTCCTATCTAGTAAAAGTTGAGGAAACGAAGACGCTGCCACATTTCAGTAAA
Source organism: Bathynomus jamesi (assembly GCA_023014485.1). NCBI lineage: Eukaryota > Metazoa > Arthropoda > Malacostraca > Isopoda > Cirolanidae > Bathynomus > Bathynomus jamesi. The sequence goes on from JAJOZX010005979.1 coordinate 188,809, forward strand.
ACGTTATATTAATACGCATTTACGTGGTTACTTATTTTTAGAAATGTGGCATCTATATCAATAGAGATGCCGCATTTTATTTTTATTTTATTTATATTCAAATTAAACCCGCTTTGGGTTTATATATCTAGTATAAATTATGTAAATTATTGTGCAACAAATGTTGCACAATCTATTCTAGCAAGGATAATGGCCTGGGGCAATATTTACAAAAAAACTTATGCCACCTACGCAATAAACCAATTTCCTAAAAGTAATAAAAATATATATATATATATATATGCTATTTCACGAAAGTAACACGTGAATAATATTTATGATGAAATAACCACGAAAGAAAATAAAACAAACGAAATAATGCTTAAGCGCTTTCGTCTAATGACATCCTCAGGAAAACTGAAATTAATCACAAGATTGAGGATATATATACACACAGTAGATCACAAAGAAAAATAAATACATAATATGATTGGTGAAGAAAATATTCGGGAGCTTTAGCGCCTTGCCATTCTTCTCTAAATTTGTTTTGAATAAATTCAAATAAGAGGATTGAGCGAAAAGAGCCACTGGCTGAGGTTGAAATTGTAAGCTGAATAATGGCAGACTCAAGAACGTTTCAATAAACAGTGTTACTTGAGTAAAACAAATTCAAGAATTATTCCAATCAATACAATGGATAACTCTGACAAATGGATAACTCTGACAAATGGATAACTCTGACAAATGGATAACTCTGACAAATGGATAACTCTGACAAATGGATAACTCTGACAAATGGATAACTCTGACAAATGGATAACTTTGACAAATGGATAACTTTGACAAATGGATAACTCTGACAAATGGACAAAAAGGGCACTGGACGACTGTTCCGTTCTAACGGAATATTGATGATGTTTTCACGCGTGTTCAACAATAATATAACAATATTGTGAAAAATGTCATAATAAAGAATAGTCCTACCAATAATTTAGGCATTATCTATAAAATTGGTTGTAAACAATGTGACTTCTTTTACATTGGACAGACGGAAAAAGATTTGAACACAGTTGTAAAACATCAGCAATATTCCGTTAGAAGGGGACAGTCGTCCAGTACCCTTTTTGTCCATTTGTCAGAGTTATCCATTGTATTGATTGGAATAATTCCTGAATTTTGTTTTACTCAATTAACACTGTTTATTGAAACATTCTTGAGTCTGCCATTATTCAACTTACAATTTTAACCTTAGCCAGCGGCTTTTTTCGCTCAATCCTATTATTTTGAATTCATTCAGAACAGATTTAGATAAGAATGACAAGGCGCTAAAACTCTGGTAGCCGTTCCGCTTGAATTGTATGATCCTCCCAAATATTTTTTGTACTAATATTATTTATTGAATTTTCTTTGTGATCTACTGTATATATAAGCCTCAATCTTGTCATTAATTTCAATGTTCCTCAGGATGTCATTAGATGAAAACGCTTAAGCACTATTTCATGTTTTATTTTCCTTCGTGGTTATTTTCATTATCACCATCATAATATATATATATTATATATATATATATATATATATATATATATATATATAATGAAGCTAACTATAGGTGAAGAAACTGAATGTGCAAGTTGTGAGCATCATATAAAGCATTAGATCATTAAAAGAATACACACTACAAAGCGGAAGTATATATAAAAACTAGTACTGCATTCTAACTTTTAGAACTGCAGTACGCTTGACTAGAAATGAATAACATATGCGAGGTTAATAATTGCTTGCTCTTTTACGATAGTGCATAGTGCTACATAACTTGATACTGTGTGGCCAGTAAAGCCTGTAGTATGTTTACATTAGTTATTTCATCTAATATGCGTGAACATTCCTTTGGCACAGCTTTACATACGAACAAGACAGACTACAGCGCCATCAAATGGTTTTAACTTAATCAATTGCAATGAGAGTTCAAGAGTTTGAAGGTGTATGGACAAGAGTTCACATAACGCTATTTTGTTAATTCACCGTTTCCCAACCGGGGTGCCGTAGTGCTTTCTAAGAGTACCACGAAATTTCATGTAAATGCCAGTGACAAATGAAACCAAATATTCGTGGTTAATTACATCCCTACAGAAACTATATATAAGCTGAGTCTGAAGTTACGTGGTATTGGGGTGGGAGAGGAAGAGGGGAAGGAACTGGATATTGAACAGTGGGGACACGAAGATCCTCCGAAGTACCGCGAAAGAAGGACAGATGGCATTGGGGTCTCTTGAGACAGAAAAGGTTGAGAACCATATAGTTAATCTATCAGATCGATTCTAATCGTTAAATAAATAAATATTTCAACCGAATTAAGACTATTTTATAATCCTCGTTATACTCTACATAACGTAACGTAACGTCCACAAGCAAAATGTTCAGAAGAATGTCATGATAAATTCGAGCAACAAACGTATTGATAGTAGTTGATATAATCTCAAAAGCCTTCCAACTCTCATTCCATCTGATTTTAAGTCTAAACCAGACTTAAATCGCGTTTTAAGTAACTTTAACAAGAATGTCAGATACATTTAGCGATTCAGTTAATCAGGAACTTTACTCACATAATGGCACAATCAGTAAGTGTCTGCTGGTTCGAGCAAAGAGGGTTATAGGACAAAAACAAATTCTTCTCAGGGCTGTGGATATAAATAAAACCTTAATTTACATATCATCATAATATTAAATTAGAGGAGCTAAAAAGTGATCTACATTCAACGTGTGTGGTGTGTGTGTGTGTGTGTGTAAAAAAAATAGTCTAGATACAAAAACTGGTACTTGTGGGTTATCTGTCGCCACTTTTTAATTTAATTTTCCAACTTTTTCACAAATACAGATGTGTGTTATCATGTTGCCATTTTTACAAAAATATACTATTTTTTTCTTAAATTATTTTTATTTCTCAAAATAACAAACATTAATCATATTATTCGGGTGGCATGAACGCGGCGGCGATGGCCTCCAGGATGCCGTCGAATGGGTCGACACTAGCGGGTAGCTTGCTCCTCCACATGAACTCGGCCAGGTAGGTCTTAAGATGGTGTCGGGCCGTTCCTCGGTGACGCTTGTTCCTCCACTTTGCTGATCCCCACAAGCGTTCGATATTTTGAGTGTGGACTCCGGTATCTGCATCAACGAAATTGTATCGATGATTAACCTTGAAATGTTGGAAGCCAGCCTCCTGGAGGTCGGTGGTCTTATATCCTCGCCAGCTGTCGGAGTAGATAATGGAACCTTCGGCGATGTTTTCCACAATGGCAGCCAAGAGAGTTGCAGCAGAGCGGTTGGGAACTTGAACGATGAAGCAGTCGTTTGTTTCACGGCAAATTCCTCCGAACATCCATTGTTGTGGTAAAATGCGTCCGGCATTGTTTTTACGCCTCGTGAACAGGCTCTCATCGATCTCAACCACTATTCCTTCTAACCTAACCTAACCTCACCCTAACCTAACCTCACCCTAACCTAACCTCACCCTAACCTAACCTCACACTAACCTAACCTCACACTAACCTAACCTCACACTAACCTAACCACACACTAACCTAACCACACACTAACCTAACCACACACTAACCTAACCTAACCTAAAAATAAATGACCCACAAGTAAAAAGTGGAAACAGATAACCAATAGGTATATTAAAAAGCGGCGACAGATAACCCACAAGTACCCAAAAACTTTTGATTTGGTTTTCTAGAAATATCTACTGCGCGTGTTAACATTTTTTGCTCAGTTCAGAAACTTTGTGTATATACAGTATATATAACTTTAAAAATGGGAAAATAACAAAAATTGAAGTTTCCTTAACAGAGACTCGTCCTCCTCTTCGGGTCAAATAGTAAATACTAAAAGGCTAAATAAAGTTAAAGGTTAGTGGGTACTAGGACATGGTTAATTAATCATTTTTAGGAAAAAGTGATGACTGATGAAATTTTCTAATTAATCAATGATTAACTGATTAAAAATTATTACAAATTAAATACTTCTGAAAAGAGTAAGAAAGAGCTTTATTGTTTCTGTTGCGTGAGGTAAGACCGAAGAAAACAGTTTGCTCAAACATTTAGTTTGCTTTAGTTCAAGAAATCAGGCATGGGTGGATTAGACAGTTTATACATGCGAAAAGGTGCCAAATTCAAATGATACATTACAAAATTTAAGGTAAAATGATGCTGAAATTATGAGGAAAATTAATCATTTTCCATCATTTTCTAAAAATATTTTTTGATTAATTAATGATTAAATTCGAAACAATGATTAACTGATCAATCAGAACCATGCCCGAACACTGGGTACCCGCCCTATCTGTCGTCAGTATAACTCCACCAGGCGTCAACAGATGGCAAGGCGGAGCTCAGGCTCACAGTAGGCGGAGCTTATTACTCGACACTCCCCTTTACTTTCGCCTCGTTGAGCGAAAGTCGTTTCTTAAATCAGAAAAAGCGGGAACGAACCCGAGCAGTTCAACTCTACTTCCCGAGACGAAACCACTAGGACGCCGAGAGGGCCTACCAAAAGGTTAGCGAAGGATACACATGCTTGATACCTATGGGGATAAAGGATTTGGAGTGACCCATTAATGACGTAACCTATAAATACTATCGGATGCAAACGTTGGGGAAACGCTAAGCCATACCATTTTCTTACAACCCAGTGTATCAAGACTTTTGAAATTGACTGTGCGTTAATTGTAAGCCTTTCAGGTGTTCCCGTATCATGTATGATTATTCCTCACTTCACAGAAGTCATGCTTGTTGCCCCCCCCGCCCCTCCCAACTCTTGAGTTGGCCTGATGAAGTAGAGAGTCGGTTTCTTGTGCTCGCCACTCCACCTGGCTCATTTAGTATTCTTCTGAGCCAGGTATTTAATCCATATATATATATATTATATATATACCTCGTTAACCTCGTTGCTGTTCCATGCGTTGGTCTCTCTTCACACGAAGGTCAAGCTTGGCCTCGCCTCTAGGTCTGGCTTGGTGGAGGAGCGAGTTGCTTTCTTGCGCTCTCCACCTTACATAGCCAGGTACACCCGGCTCATCTGGTACCGTCCTGAGCCAGGCATCTAGTCTTCTCTTGAAGACTTCAACTTTGACCCCTGTAACGTTTCTGAGATCCTTTGGAAGCTGGTTAAAAAGTCTTGGCCCCCTGACAACCAAGCTATTTTCCTTCAGTGTTGAAGAGGTTCCTGTTCCTTGTCGGGCCTTTAATTTGGGAACACTACACATCCTGCCTTTCCTATTTTCCAGTGTTGTTTGAATGGTAATTGGGTTTAGTTTGAGGTTTAGTACCAGTTTTTCGATTATTTTCTATATGTAGATTATGGTGTACCTCTCTTCTTCTTCTTTGAGGGAGTACAGATTTAGTTTACATAGCCTTTCCCAGTAGTTGAGCTCTTTGTAGCCATCAATCTTTGCTGTGAAATGTCTCCGAGTTTCTTCTAGTTTATTAGTTTCTTCCTTCTTAATATGGGGACGTCAAAACTGAGCAGTATTCAAGTTTTGGTATAATCAGTGTTTTTAGCAGTGGAATCATTACTGTCCTGTCCCTTCTTTTGAACGTTCTTAGTACCTGTTCCGCGACTCTTTTTGCTTTATTTGTCGCTATCTGATTTTGTGTTTCGAATTTCGCATCATGCTCATTAAAGACAACAACATGACATTTAACACCGAGAAATTTCAGCTCTTGAGATATGGCAGAAAAGAGGAACTTAGACTGCATAGTATGCTGCAGAGAGACAGGAAATTCAGAGGAGCACGAAATCAAGTGGAGCATAATATGCAGTCTGTTTAAGTTTCTCTTTTCTACCATATCTCAAGAGCTGAAATTTCTCCGTGTTAAATGTTTTTTGCCATTTCTATATTTTGTTCGTGTCCTTCTGCAAGGCCTCCACTTCATTTACATCGTTGATTTTTCTGCTGATCTTTGTATCGTCTGGTTAGCGTCCCTGACTACGAATCCATCGTCCCCGGGATTGAAACCCAATAACGGCAGGCGCGCGCAGCAAAACCCAGCTGTTCATTCTTCCACACAATACGAATTAGTTGGTAGATAAATGAATACCCTGGGTAGCCTAGTAGTTAAGACGCTGGGCTGCTGGTAGGGCGTGGTTTGGATTCCACGTTAAACTGTAGGTCTAAGGTGGAGTGACAAGCTTGACCTTCGTCAGAATGAACAATTTGGGGGGACGCTAAACCAAGGTTAACCAAGGTTATACAGTATATATATATATATATTATATATATATATATATATATATATATATATATATATATATATGCTTAGTTTCTACGTCCAGGTATCGATTCTCATGTATACATAAACCACCGTTGTTTGAATTATGATCTTGCTTAGCTCATTATTTAATAGTCTAATCGATGGTTCTTAGGAACCACACGATTAAAAAAAGTACTGTATTCCTGTCAGTTGTACGAACACTTATATGTCCATGCTGATGAGCCCTATATACAGTCCTTTATAAATTGTCTGTTTTCCCTATATAACAAACGTTACAATTCTTACAAGGAACTTTGTACATACCCCATCTTCCAGTGACGTAATTTGGTTGGTTGTCCAGTGTAATAATGGGGTTGTTTAATCTCATTCGCAACGTCTAAGGTTATATGACAGAGGGGACCTACGGCTTTACGTTGGTTGTTGAACAAGAGTGATTTTTTGGCACGTTCTGATTCACATATTGCAATTTTTTTTTCTTATTTACTACCAAGTTTCTGATTTGAGACAAATTGGGCTAAGTTGTGACCACCTCGCAACACCGCTTCCCGTTACATCAGAGAGGTTAAGCGACGTTGGGTCTATTCTGTAGTTGGATGGGGGACCATCTTTGGCCTTAAGAAAATGTAGCGACCCTTAGAATTAGATAGTTCGAATCCCACGTAAAGTTGTAGGTCCACTCCGTCACGTGACCATTGCCATTACGAAGAAAGTTAAATAATCCCAATTATTTTTTTTCTGAATAAAGGTTATCATTATTATTATCATCATTATTTATTATTATTATTATTATTACTTGGTCACGGCTACAACCTTAACTTACACACGATCTTCATGAAACTTTGGTGGAAATGTTGGAATTATGACCCTCTCAGGAATTTATCTGAACCGACTGATTCCCATCATTTTTTTACCACAGGTCAGTGTATCAACTCCACAAATATTCGTGCCAGAGCAAAAGTGATATTAAAAAAAAAAAAAAAAAAAAACTTCAAACAAGCTAATACCGTCTAAAAATCTTTCTATTATTAATAGTAAAGGCTTAAAACAAAAGAAAATTTAAATTCTTATAGAATGTGAAATACCATTGGAGGACTGAGTTTTATATCAGTTTGTAGGAAATCATTTCTTCCATATATGGTACAAAAGTCATTTTTAAAACTCTTTTAGATTTTGTTATATTAAATTCTGAAAAACAACTTTCATTATGAATCTGGTTTTAAGCTGTTTTAGGCTTAAAATGGAATTTTCGAGAAAATTCCCTCACAGAGATCAACTTTTTCTATACTATTTTAAAAAGTAGAAAAAGTTCTATCATATTACATACTTTTTAATCTCGGGCATTAAAATTTCAAGCTAGCTCGCATTTTCCGAAAGAGTGTATGTCTCAAAAATGTTTTGTGTTGTGAACAGCCGAGAATATCGTACTCACTCGAAACAGATGAAGGAAATTCATACTGTACATAGGGCAAAGCCCGCTGTCTATGACTGCCATGTTTTATCAAATTCTGATGAATACTTATTTTTCTAGAGCATGAAACGTACGACGAAGTCTGAACCTAACCTTCCAGAAAATTTTGGAAAAAGGATTGTGGCAACCGCTATCAGCGTCCCTTTCAACAATCACTCCAAGATTCGTATATGTAGGCAGTGACGGACTGGCCCACCGGGATACGGGGAAATTTCACGGTGGACCCCCCCAGTACTTGGGCCCTTGATTTCAGTACAATATTGATTTCATACAATTTGCTGTAGTTCGGTATTACTGTGTATTTTTCAATTTGTTTTACTCGTTATTATTGTCTATTACTATTCCGTTTTAGTTTACTATTCTGTGTTTTGCAATAAGTATTACTTATTACTATTGTCTGTTACTCTTTCGTTTGCAATTTGCTTTGCTCATTACTGTTTTGCTCAAAGTAATTTTATTAGTTTGCTCAAAGTTTGCTCATTCCTATGTATGTTTGTATGTTTTGCAATTTGTATTGTATTACTCATTACTAATGTCACTAATGTCTGTCTATTACTATTCAGTTTGTAAATTGTTTTTCTCGTTGCCAATGTTTATTAAATTTTCATTTTAGTTCGAAATACATGTATGCTCCAAAGACTGCTAAACATACTTGTTCTTATGAATTACTGTGCCATTGTGATTTGCATTCAAAATAAATTAATTGGCAGGTCCAACTTTCTCCAGTGAGTGGACCCCCTGCATGAATATTTTCCAGGGCCTTTTTAGATAGCCAGTCCGTCACTGTATGGAGGCTATGGCGAACTTGACCTATGCTTGATCTTTCTACTATCTCTGATTGGGGGCAGAGAAAGCCTTGTTGCCTTCAATAATTCAAAAGCTCAGTTCCTCCATCTGTCTACTCGTCAAACTCTTCCACACGACTATCCCCTTATCTTCAACAATACACAACTCAATCCTTCCTCTTCTCTCACAGTACCATTCTTGGCTTTTCCTTCTCTCGTGATCTTTCCTGGAAAGACTAGCATATACTCTTTCCAAAACAGCTTCTAAGAGGTTAGGTGTGCTATGCTGGCTTCGCTGTTCTTCACCCCCACTCAGTTGCTGTCTCTGTACGGAGGTCTTGGAGTACGCTTCTTAGGTGTTGGTTGACTCAACCCACACAGTTCTACTTAACTGGGTGGAATGAAATGCTTTTCGTCTCATCACTTCCCCGCCTCCTACCGAATGTCTTCAATCCCTCTCTCTTCGCCGCAGTTGCCTCTCTCTCTCTCTTTACTATCGGTATTATAACGAACAGTGCTCTTCTGAACACACTAACTGCATGCCTTTAAGGAGAGCACGAAGTACCCGACCCGTACACATTCTCATCCCTTTTCTGTCCAACTCTCTAACGCAAGGGTTAATCGGCATTTTCGAGCTTTCATCTACTCAACCGGTCAACTCTGGAACAATCTTCCTCAATCCATCTTCCCCCCTGTCTATAACCTCCAATCTTTCAAACGCAGTGTCCAGGAATCTCAAAAACCTCGGACTCTGATTTTGGCTCTTTTCTTCCTTTATTGGCAGGAGGGCGTTTTTGTGGTCCTTGGCCCCGTTTTCCTGCATAAAGAAAATAATCATGCGTTTCGTCTGCATAAGGGATTCTCTCTCTCTCAAATATATATATATATATATATATATATATATTATATATTATATATATATATAAACTTTCAACAGTTTAAAAATTTATGAAAAATCAATCCTTTTTATAGAGTGGCTCAAATACATTAAATTCCATCCGAAATATAACCAATAATTGTTAAAAAAAAAAATAAAAAAAAAAAATAAATAATCGTGACCGGGTTCAGAGACACCACATGCAGGGTTTTTTTAAAGTCATCCCGCGACTGTTTGGAGTCACCCCAGTTTACGGTTTATGATTTAACTCCATTTTAAAAAGTGATGATCGCAAAATGCTAATTTGCTAATGTCATTATTCATTCCTATGAATAATGACAAAAGATGAATAAAAAAATAATACAGATAAGAGTATTTTATTACTCTCTTTTAGCCTCTTAAGTACCGACTTCTGCGCTTGATGAAGGAGACAATTCTCTGCGAAAGATTCGGCCATTTTCATATTTCTATTTTTCAAGTTTGTTTGCTTTTTCCGGTACTAAATTGCAGTACGGTTATTGTACTTTCTAGGTTTATATTTTTTACGTTTTGTCAATTTTGTATCATGATATAAATTATGCAAATTTACGGGTCATTCATTCATATATATATATATATATATATATATATATATATATATACTATAATGTATAGAAACGACGTAAGTATAGAGGAGCGTTCTGCACACGAGGAAGAGAAATAACGAACAAATGAAAAATGAAGTCCCCGCCCGGGAATCGAACCCAGGATCTTCCGATTGCCGGTCAGATATGCTAACCACTGCACCACAGGGCACAATAGTCAGAAGTCGTAATTCTCCTACAGTTAAATGTACATATTCACGATTTGCGAGGGTGCCCTCTTAGGGCATTGGTTTCTGCCCTATGTAGGAGAATTACGACTTCTGACTATTGTGCCCTGTGGTGCAGTGGTTAGCATATCTGACCGGCAATCGGAAGATCCTGGGTTCGATTCCCGGGCGGGGACTTCATTTTTCATTTGTTCGTTATTTCTCTTCCTCGTGTGCCGAACGCTCCTCTATACTTACGTCGTTTCTATACATTAATATACTGCGTGGTCATTGCAGTTATATATATATATATATATATATATATATATATATATATCTGGGGGTTGCAAGGCTTTTATATGCGACCCATAACCAATCATCATAAGAGACAGGAAAAGGAGACCCTAAAAACATATCTTTATGAGCCTATATACTGTATTATTTTTTCTTTTGGTCAAGAAATCTATGGCAATAAATATATTGGCAATCGCGCGCACGCACACACACACACACACACACACACACTGTATGTATCATGCGCCTAGGTGTGTAGTGGTTAGCATCGCTGACTACGAATCCACCTCTCCCGGGTTCGATTCTCAGTGATGGCAGGGCGCGCGCACCCCACCCAGCTGTTCGTACTTCCATACAATAAGATTGGTTGGGAGATAAATAGATGCCCTAGGTACCCTAGTGATTAAGTCGGGAGGTCGTGAATTCGAGTCTGGACGAGGACTTTGTAATTTCTGACCACCCCTGGTGGTTCCGATTCCACGTTAAGCTGTAGGTCTAAGATGGAGCAGTCAGAATGAACAATTCGGGCAGAAGCAAAACCAAGGTTAATAATAATAATAATAATTTTCTTTAAAAACGAGAACATAAAATTTAAAAAAAAATTGACAAAATAAATTTTAATTAACATCGAAATTCGAATTTTCTCCGGGAGTCACTGACCCCTGAGGAAAATAATTATTTATAAAAAACATCTTTAAGTAAATAATTACGAAGGACTTCCAAATATATATTCTTCCTTCTGAAAGTCTTCTTTAAGAGTCGAGTCTTAGGAACAGACGCAGGTGTCTGTTTACGCTCATGAGAACAGACGGAAACTATTTCTCGATCAAATGAACACTTTTCGACTTTACTGTCGAAGTATATCTGGCGGGGGACACACACACACACAGTATAGGAATTGGGGACTCGGCACGGTGGCCTCACTATAAGTGCCAAGTTCTTTATATGGAATCATTAATTTTTAAATATTTTATTTCTCAGAAATGCGAACAAAATTTATACAAAATTTCCACCAAATGAAGGGTTTCAATTCGTTACCATGGTAACCTTTGAATTAATTTTAAGTCTTCGTTCAAGGAATGCTAAATATATGTATTGAAAGCCATGTTACTATTATTAATATTATATCTCATCTCCACTAAGTGAGGAAATGAGCTCCAAGTTCCCAGACTATCTTTATATTATTATTTTATGAATTTATAATGTATACCTTTGCATTGCAATACATCTTTAGTTTAGAATTAACTATTTTTTGTTGTATACAGGGTGTCCATAATTTATCTTTACAAACAATTTAACTTAATTTGTAAATATAATTTAGGAGCACCCTGTATCAAGATCCGGGATAGGAATTACGTGTTCTGGTACTACTTTCCCCTCCGAGCCCCTTTACTCGTGATCACCTCGTTTTTCTCTGTCTTCCAGCCGAGGTACCCCTGAAGCCCGAGCCCCGATGCTTTGACACCTCATGCACCCTCCCCTCTCCGGGCCCTGCTCTGTATATGCGCAAATTAGTGCCCGTAGTTCAGTGGGTAAGCGTTTCCATATAAGCGAAGTGAAAACACTGAGGTCGGGGGTTCGAATCCAGATGGTGCTCGTAGTAATAACCCGGGAATTAGCGCAATGGGCCGCATTCGTTGGTCTGAGCTCTGTACCAGTTTCTGGCCCTCCTCACTGGTTATTTTCATATATGCGCAGATGATAGAGGGCGTACCTGCACGACAACAGAAAGGAGAATGTTTGATGTAATAATGGGTGGAGTGATCTGTACACAGTATAACAAGTCTTCAAAAAACGTTTTCTAGATTTGTAATGTCGAGTTTCGGGAGTGAATTTCGCCTGGACACCTAAATTTTCTAAAAAGTACAACAAATCACTAATTGGTAACGATTCAGTTTTGTTTTTAAAAAATTTTATTTTTATTATTAAAAATTTAAAAATATATATATAAAAAAGAGGATTACCACCAGTTAGTAATTTTTTTTTAATGTTTTTAATGAATTTTACTTTTCTAGGTGAACTTATTTCTGAAAATGTACCCTTTCAAACCATACAGTCCATACTCCACATATGAATCACGTAACTATATGGAGAAGTATATCTACGCCAGTAAAAGTATAACGAATCGAAATGTTTTAGGACACTCATGCCATCCACAACTATAGGAGGGTTCGACCTCCAAGCAAAGAATACCCAAATGAAAACTGAATGCAGATATGAGCATTCAAATAATGAAATCAACACGCGTCGCGTGCCCGACGAAACTGGCATATCATGAGACTGGTGTTGAAATACGATATTAAGTCATTGGGTTACGCCAGAACAGTTCGAATTAACTAATACGGAATTGGGTACACGAGATGAATGAATATAGTACGAATGAACTCTGTGGCTATTCTTTTCATTATACTTTTTCCTACTTTCCTATAGATATTCTTTCACAACTTTTGTTAGCAGTGGTTGGCGGAGGAAGGAGAGCCTTGTCTATCCTATACTTCACTATCACTACTATTTCTATGCGAAAGCTTTACACGTAAGTAAGCATGATGCAAGTTTATTATTCTTTATTTTTATTTGGTTTTTGCCTTTCTGTACTTCCTAACTGCGTTAGACTGTAACTCTGTAATTTCTGTATGTAATCTGAGATACCTTACTGGCATTATTTGTAGTAACGAGTGGTATGTGCCATATAAAGACAATGAACGGTCACTAAACAAAACTAACACTAAAGGAAAATAGAAAAAAAAGGGGGGTCTTTTCCGCTTGGGGGCTAACGGCGAATTTTAATGAAAATCGGTATACTAATGTAGTTTTGGTCACTCATTTAAAAAATAACTTCTTTTTTTTGGAGAAATGAAAAACGAACATGTTAGAGCACTTTAAATAATTAATGTGTGTTTTAACTAGCTTAAACTAGTTACAGAGGATTGTGTTAAATTTAGCCAGTCACAAACTGCTACTGTTTATGAAAAAGTGCTCTAAGTGTGGGAAAGTGTGTTCCTTTGATAAAAATACCCAGTTCTTTCGTTGCCAAAAGCGTCGGTCAAACGGTAAAAAGTGCAACTTTACGAAGAATACGTTTTTTGAAGGATCCTGGCAGATCTGTCAAAGTAGCAGAAAAAAATCATGAATTAATGCCCACTTAGGTCAATTGAATGCCAGGTTAGGTCAATTGAACTGTACGCCCTTGACGATTGGTTAGGTTAAGTCATGATATTTTTGTAAAAAACACATTAATTATTTAAAGTGCTCTAACACGTTTGTTTTTCATTTCTCAAAAAAAAAAAAAAAAAATATTTTTGAAATCAGTGACCGATTTTCATTAAAATTCGCTGCTAGCCCCCAAACGGAAAAGATCCAAAAAAAGGATTTTGTAAGCAGGTTCCTTATAATGGTTTAATATCTATAATTAATACACACAGTTCGTCAGTAGGGTTGCCAGATGTCCTCCACAAAAATACCGGACACCAGCAGCCATGGGGGTGGGATAAAAAGTAAAAATGTATTTTCTTCATTACTCGCAAATCGGTTCATTAGATGCTTTATAAAATCCGTTAATTATATGGATAAAATAACACTTTAACCGGAAAAAAAATATCGCAACCGATTTACAAATAACATTGAAACCATTTAGGTATTAATGAAAACAAATCAACTTTATCCGCATTTAACTTTTAGGCGAACAAATTCTACATAACTTGCACAAAATTCCATCCAATACAGCGCTGTGAAACTATCCAATTCTTTATCAGATCGCGATAGAAAAATATGTTAAATAATTATTGACTTGAAAAAACAACAAATTATGGATAACCAAAAAAAAAAGCGGACGATCTGTTAAAGCTACACCTATTAAGACAAAAATAAAAAAAGCAAAGACAAAGACGTGGTTTACTTTTACGTGTCCGGTATTCTTTGATTTTTTTTTAACCGGAGAGAGCCCAAATACCGGACACCTGGCAACTCTATTCGTCAGTCAATGCCGTATGCCGTTTCTTGTGCTCCTACTCTCATATCAAAACTGACAGTGATTGAAGCTGTTGAAACAGTGCTCTACAGTACCATCGAAAATGTGAATATACGACGATTACACTGTTACAATCTTGTTCAGTTTACCTGCAGTATTTAACCAAACATTACCGATATAGTTGAATGTGTATATATATATATATTTTAACTGCAAACACGCAGTATAATTAACGTAAAGAACGACGCTTGTATAGGAGAATATCCGCGCAAGATGAGGAGAGAGAACGAAACAAATGAAAAAATGAGGTAACCACCCGGGAATCGAACCCGGGATCTTCCGATTGCCGGTCAGATATGATAACTATTACACCACGGGCCTCACTCGAACAAATGCCGTAATTCTCCTACATGTAGGAGAATTACGGCATTTGTTCGAGTGAGGCCCGTGGTGTAATGGTTATCATATCTGACCGGCAATCGGAAGATCCCGGGTTCGATTCCCGGGTGGTTACCTCATTTTTTCATTTGTTTCGTTCTCTCTCCTCATCTTGCGCGGAATATTCTCCTATACAAGCGTCGTTCTTTACGTTATATATATATATATATATATATATATATATATATATATATATATAGAAGAAAGAGAAGCAGATTGGAGAGACAAAAGAAGTCATTGTTCCACAAGAGAAAAAGAGTGATTGTAAAATTAAGAAACTGCAAAGACAACAACATCAGAAAAATATTAAACGATAAACTGGAGAGTAAAGATTGCGTCATACAAAGTCAAATTGAGAACCATACAGAGAAAGATAATGATAACGCTATAGAAGCGATAAAGGTTAACTCCAATTACTTTTATAATTTGCTAAAAGGAAGACGAAAAATGACGCGACTATCGGACCTTTGAAGAATGAAAACAATATTTTAACCGATGATCTAAAAAAAGTATCTGAAATATTAAGAGCTCAGTACGAATCATCTTTCAGGATCCCCAAAAGTGATAAACTAATATGCGATAAAAACGCGGCCTTTGAAGAAGAATTGCAAGGGGAAAGTATAATGGACTTCGACTTCACACGAGCTATAGGGAGACTAAAAACACGGCGGCAGGCCCGAACAAATGGAATGCCACACTAATTAAAAACTGCAAGAATGAAATCGCTAAGCCCCTATATTGGATATGGAGACGATCACTAGACACGGAAGAAATACCGAGCATCCTGAAGAGAGCAAACATAGTTTCAAGAGATATAAAGGAGGAGATCGATCCGATGTTAAAAACAATAGGCTAGTGTCGCTTACATATCTCCCCAAAATATTTGAAAAAATAGTTAGAAAAAAATTTATGACTTTTTAGAAACTCGGAAAAAATTAAATAACCAACAAGGATTCCAGTCAGGAAGAGCATGCTTACCACAACTAATGGAACACTACAACAGTATTGATGTACTCGAAAACAATGGAAACTATGATGTAATTATACACAGACTTTGCCAAGGCGTTCGACAAGTGTGACCATGGAATCATAATACAGTAAATTCTGTAGAATCCGGCACCCTTTGGGATTTGCACGTGCCAGATTTTAAAATATGCCGTGTTTTCGAGAGGTAATTTTATAATAATAATAAAGTACAGGGTAAACAAAAAATAAACACGAACTTACTGTTTTATTAATCGAAAGATCGTAGTTATAAGAACCAATGGGCCAGTAATGTGTTATAGAACATCATTGTCAATTAAACATAATTAAGGGGACTTTATTTGAAAATTGTATTCTAAACTTCGTCTAAAAACATTGTTGTTGCTATGTTGACAGAATGGGCCCAGAAATAGCAACACCTTCTGACCTTTTTTAAAGCAAACCACTCGTATAAAACTTTATCAAGTTGATCTAATTTAGGTTTATGCAATGATTTCCACTCACAAATGGATTTATTAGTCTCTGAAGCAGTGTGACTTGTTATTATTTTCATTTATGATTTTAAAATTAGTAATTTCAAAATGTGCCGGAATTTGGAGTATGCCGGATTTTAAAGTGCCGAATTTTCAAGAGTCTACTGTACATAAACTGAAATATATGAGAATAACAGGAAAAGTAGGAAAATGGGTATATAATTTCCTTAGTGAGCTGCAGCAAGTCGTTACAGTTCAAGGAATATCTTCATCGGAGTCAGAGGTCTTTAGCTTGGTACCACAAGGGACAGTATTAGCTCCATTACTCTTCATAATCAAGCTGATATAGATCAGGAAGTTACCAGTGACAGCACAGTAACATCCTTCGCCGATAACACAAACATTAGGAGAAAAATAAGAAACCCAGAGGATATACGATCTCTACAAACACAAAAAGAAGACATTAGACAGCTAGAAGGGATTCAGAGAAGCTTCACAGCCAAGATCAATGGGTGCAAAGAACTAAATTACTGGGAAAGGTTACGTGAATTAAATTTATACTCGTATTTGCTGGAAAGGAGAGAAGTATACCATTATCTACACCTGGAAAATAATGGAGGAACTAGTCCCTAATCTTACTTTGAACCCGATAACTACTCAAACAACAGTGGAAAGTAGGAAAGGAAGAACGTGTGTGTTCCCAAATTAAAGGATAGACAGGGGATATCCTCACCCTTGAAGGAAAATAGTTTTGTGCGAGAGGATTTGTTATGAAAATGTTAGAAAGATTTTTTTTGGCGGGGGGTGGGGGGTCAGGAGAGGTCCTGGAACGCATCCCTATTAAATATGTGTAATAAATGGCTCTCTTTACGTGAACTTTTTTTGAACGCAACTCCGGCATAAAGCGAGCGTGACCTGTATATATGAATATATATGAGCATACGAGTATATATGCGTCAATATATACATTTGATTTTATTTGTGTTACTCGTGATCAAATAAGTAAAAAAACAAACCTATTTTAACCCACCCACTAAAGCTGTCAGGTTTACATCTTGTCTTGTCTTGTCTTGTCTTGTACACCTTACCCCATACTTCCATGTATCCCAACATCAAAATGCTGCTCCGCAATCCGCATCCTTTGCAGCGTACCAGTCACCAGCTGCGAGCAAGCATTCAGTGGACTGAAGCGCCTGAAGACTTATCTTCCCTGCAGCATGGCTACGGAACGACTGACTCGGTTAGTTCTAATGCACATCCACCGTGACATCGCCATTGATGTGGAGACCATTATCACCATGTTTGCGAGACGCCACCCAAGAAGAACGATCGCGGTCAACGAGTTGGATGACTGACTCCTGACTACTATTCATTTTATATTAAACTCAGGACAGGAGGAGCCTTTTTTTTCACTCTAAAACTGACATGACATTACATGACCATGAGGTGTAAAGTCAGGTGCAAGAAACAGATGCCAATTCATGATGCTGAGGCTAATGTACCATTTTAATGGCATAATTAAGGGTCCCAACCTGGTCACAAGGTTTACAGTTTAGAAATCAGATATATAATCTATATATTTTTTTCTGGGACAACCAGGAGGGGGTTACAGACACCCAATAACCCCCCTGGGTGCGGCCCTGAGATTATATATATATATATAAAATTACATTTTTAAATTATGTGAGCACTTCTGATCTTAATCTAAGGAATCGATTCCAATTCCCAAAGTACAGTAATTCAAACCCGTAGCTAGGGGGGCTCGAGAGGCTCGATCGAGTCCCCCTACTGTTGGTGATATTTTAGTTTTTCAACAAGGGAATTTAAGAATTTATTTTATTTTAAGTCTGCTTTTTTTTATACATTTCCAACGTAGGAATAAATTTTCTTTAGCTTATTAATTATTAGTCAAAAGTAAACACACTCAGTATCCCTCATTAGAGATACTGTACATGCACCTTACATACTACACAATCTTTTCAAAATAAAAAAAAAGTGGCATCAACCTCGAGAGCCTCAGAGTCCCCGGGGGAAGGGACCATAACTGTTCCCACTTCTGGCTCTCCCGCTGCCGATACCGGGAACGCAGACCCGGGCAGCGGGGCTGGATCTGCTACCGCCCATTCGAGATGTTCTAGGCCTCTGCCTGATTCACTTTTTATAAACCTCTACAACATTCGTGTCCTTTCCTCAAATTTTCAGTCTGTTGAACACCATCTCTCCTCCTCCGAACACTCGGGTGTTTGGGGCGACTGACAGCAACCCCCTTTCTGTACCCTCTTACTTTCTCGATACTCAATTTTATTCCAAAGGTGGCTGTTGCGTATATGTAATGACCTAACTTGTTCTCGTATTCCTGAACTTGAATCCTCCGAATTCTATACCCTCTGGCTACGGCTTACATGCCAATCTCAAACTGAATATATTTGCGCGGTCTACCTTTCTCCTAACTCTCTGACTACTTCACTTCCATAGTGGAATACATTCTATCCCACTCTCCTTTCTCGGAAATCTCCATTTTAGGATATTTCAATGTTAACCATCAACTTTGTCTTTCCTCCCATTTCACCGACATCCCTGGTGAACTAACTTTCAACTTTTCTGTCCTGAGTGACCTACAGCAGATTGGACATAACCATACTCATATCCCGATCGTCTTAGAGATGGGCCCAACATTCTGGATTTATTTCTCACCAGTCATCATTCTTCTTACTCTGTCAAACTTTTTCTCCGTTGGGAGAAAACTACGACTCTTGCTAAAGCACTCGACAAGTGGTATAATATCACATAAAATGGAACATATAGCAATAGCGGGTAAATTGGGAAAATGGATCTTCAACTTGCTCAGAGAACATCAACAAGTCATAAAAATCCAAGCTATATCATTATCATCAAAATCGGAAGTATGCAGTCCAATACCACAAAGAACAGTACTACCCTACTCCTATTCGTTATCATGCTAATAGACAGACAATGAAGTAACCAATAAAAGTATCGTAACATTCTTTGCTGAGGATACAAAATTCAACATGAAAATTTTAGAAATTACCTTAGCACGAACTACTCAAAATTTTGGAGCAAGTTTAAATCAATTTTTTTATTTAAATATGTAAATATTGATTATACTCGCATACTGATTACATTATACTGATTACATTCATTACATTGATTATATCGAATTGATTATATTAATTATATTAATTATACTCGCATACTTTTCTCGATATACAATTTCGTGTTTTCACTTTATGCTTATAAAATCCAAATCTCACAAGTGTTTTATATCCTATCTTCCTTAATTAATGCTAAACATGAAATAGAGGCCGGGCAACCACTCTTCGTGGTGAAGAGAGACCCAACGCACGGAACTGCAACGAGGTTAACGGGGTGTGTATATACAATAGACGTCGTCGGATTTAGTGTCCCCGGATATTGTGTTTCGCCGCTTATAGTGTCTCAAAACTAGGAAACAGTTACTTTTACATGGTAATTGCTATGCATAGAGTCTCTCTGATTACGCTTATAGCGTCTCTTTTCAGCTAGTATAGTCTACTCTGTAGCTCTAGTTCACAATTTTAATGAGAAATTGCATAATAAAGGTGTTTATGCTGTAAATATATTGATATACGGTACACATTGACTATTTTCAACCTTGCAACCCTCGACAGACCAAACTGTGAATATAGTGTCTCATCGGATATAGTGTCCTTTTGGCTTGGCACCGAGTGGGACACTATAAACGGCGTCTACTGTACATGATTATACTCCCATACTTCTCTAAATATAGAAATTCGTGTTCTCACTTTGCGATATAAAATCCAGTTTTTATAAGTGTTTTATATTCTCCTGAAGTAATGCTAAACATAATATATATATATATATATATATATATATATATATATCGTAAAGAACGACGCTTGTATAGGAGAACATTCCGCGCAAGATGAGGGAGAGAACGAACAAATGAAAAAATGAGGTAACCACCCGGGAATCGAACCGGGATCTTCCGATTCCGGCAATCGGAAGATCCCGGGTTCGATTCCCAGGTGGTTATCTCATTTTTTCATTTGTTCGTTCTCTCTCCTCATCTTGCGCGGAATGTTCTCCTATACAAGCGTCGTTCTTTACGTTAATTATACTGCGTGTTGTTTGCAGTTGAAATGTAATATATATATATATATATATATATATATATATATATATATATAAGGGTAATTCAATAAGTATCCGCACTTTTTTTTCACATCTGATAGATTATAAACACATCATTTCTCAACATAGTCTCCCTCTTTCTCAATATACTTAGTCCAGCGATCTACAAGCTTCCTAAAGCCATCACAAAAGAATGTTTTTGGCTGTGTGCCTAGCCAGTTATGCACCGGCTCCTTCAGGTCATCATCGTCTTGGAATCGCTGACCTCTCAAAACGTCTTTTAGTGGTCCAAACAGGTAAAAATCCGAAGGTGCCAGGTCTGGATTGTAGGCTGGATGGTCGAGAACTTCAAATTTAAGTTCTTGAAGGCATTTTCTAGTCTGTGCAGCGGTATAAGGGCGCGCATTGTCGTGTAACAGAATAACACCTTCCGACAACCTCCCTCTCCATTTTGTGCGAATTGCTTGCTTTAACTCATTCCGAAGCATGTCAGAATACGATGCACTTGTTACTGTAGTTCCACGCTCTAGATAATGTTCAAGGATAGGGCCTCGTGTATCCCAAAACAGTGTTAGCATAACTTTACCTGCTGACGGCTGCCCTTTGAACTTCCTTGCAACGGGAGATGTTGGATGCTTCCATTGCATGCTCTGTTGTTTGCTTTCTGATTCATAGTGATGGATCCAGGTTTCATCTCCAGTGATATTGCGCTCCAAAAAGTTTTCACCTTCATTATGATACCGCGCCAAACGACGAGAGCAGACGTCCATACGATTACGCTTGTGCTCTTCTGTCACAGAAGGCGAAAGTAATAGGCCTATAATTATTGCTGGATAGAATGTCCCCATACTTATTTTTGACCAGAGGAAAGATAATATACCCTCATGAACTCTGTAAAGTGAGAACACAAAGAGTTTAGGAAAGTATGTAAGAATAATCACACACACACACACATATATATATATATATATATATATATGTGTGTGTGTGTGTGTGTGTGTGTGTGTGTGTGTGTGTGTAATGGAAACCCACAAGGAAAAAGAAAAATGATTCCAAGATCTTTCGTGTATTCTAGAATTGTTTTGGAGAATCCAAAAAGGGAAACAGAGTCAGATTTTAAGTGAATCAACAAGAGGATAGCAGTTACACTTCATATAATTTAGTGCTGAACACATGTTTTGGTTTATAAAAGGAAATATTGTTAGAATTTTTAAACAAACTAAATTTGCTTCAAAATTTTGGCTTTTCTTCAAAATTGAGGTCAAAGTTGCGAGAATGCACATACTCATAGGCTATAAAAGTTGATGTTTTTATGATAGGTGGGTACTAGAGCACCTTTTCAGCCATGTTTCATACTGACAACTTGAGTTCGATATATTTTTGCCCCGCCCTAGACTGTACACCCGATCGAATACACACAACCAACAGCATTATCCGGGTTATTCTTTATTAGGCGAGATTTAACCGTATTATTATACTCATACTTAAAGAGTCTACGTTGATGCAATTGTTTTAAGTACGGTCAGAAGATGTTTAAAATTTACATGGTAAGGTAGGTTAAGGATATTTTTAATTTCTACTTTCAAAAAATTCCATATATAAATTAGATGAGAGAAGATTTACCATCGCCAATCCAAACGACATAGCATAAAACTTATCTTCAAATTGAAATTTACAGTTTTTGACGCAAAGCTTAATTAATTCAATAAGAGTGTTGTGTTGAACAGGGAACGAATACTCAGAGATCTTAGCTTTTAAAAAGTCGAGTAAGTCATCAACAGGGTCTTTTGTGAATAACGAACGTACATCAAAACTTAGGTCTTTGAAACATTTTTTCTTTTTCCTTGTGGATTTGCATATAATTTATTAATTTCAAGTGTTCAAGTGTGAAATTGATCATATATATATATATATATATATATATATATATAATATATATATATAAAGCAGTAGTGTTTTTGGGGAGTGTTTAGTGTTGGGGGGAAGGTTGGTCGCAGCTGTGAAGATAGTCGCAGCCATAAAGAACCTTCAAAAGCAAGCAGCATTCTAGTCTGTGTCATTCGCTGTCCGGACACAGTTTTAACTGGTTTACTCAAGTGAAATTGTGAACTAAGTTCTTCCTTCCTTTGCCCAGGTAAGAGAAACATTTTATTTTTCGGTTCTTTTTAAGAACTCGTTGAAAAAAACTTTGTAAAAGTCCCAAAAGTGAAAGAACCCTCTTGTTTGATAAATTATAGCCTACCTTCGAACTTTCACATCCGACTTACTTTAAAATTTAGCACGATATTTTTTGGTTTACATTTTCTTCACTTATCTATTAATTAATCATAGTCATAATTAATCCCATTTATATCTTGTATAATAATAACTAACTATGCACCGTTTGTATTACACTAGGGAACAACATTTTTGTTTCTTGAAAACTATTTGGTCTTTCTTATAGAACGTTTGATGCTGATTCCAAATATGGTTTCAGAATTTTTCTATCACCCACAGTTTTCGAGAAAATAATATTTCCATTTACTCAGAGTTTTCCCAAAATATTAGTTAAAATTAAGTGTACTAATTTAATTTTACTTTCTTTTTTTTCCAGGTTAACTATATTTAATGTATTTTTGCATTAAAAAAATATAGCTATTTAAACAAACAGATTTTTAATAAAAAGAAAAAAAAATTTCAAGTTTTGCTCAAATTTTAAAATTTTTCATAGTAGAAAAAATTGGTTTTTCATTCCAAAAAGTTTTCCGTGATTTCAATAATTTTCCGCCAGCATGAATCGAAACTGTATTAATCCCAGAGATACATTTTGCTACGTATGTGAGAACTGACCATAATGGCACAGAGGAAGACGATGACCCCACTCGTGAAGAAGGCTTACGAACTTTATTTTGGATGTAAGGTAGGCGACCAAGACAAATCCTGGGCACCTCATATCTCATGCATTTCCTGTGCCGTCACTCTTAGGGGTTGGATTAAAGGTACCCGCAAATCTATGCCATTTGCCATACCAATGATTTGGAGAGAGCCTAAGGATCACCTAACGGATTGCTATTTTTGTATGACTAACGTTTCAGGATTCTCTGCCAAAAATAAACATAAAATTCAATACCCAAATCTTGCATCTGCCATGAGACCAGTACTACATGACGATGATAACCCAATTCGAACTCCCCCAAAGTCATGGACATTGGATGAAGAGTCTGAAGTTGAACCAATGGAAATTGATGACACTAAAGATACAGACTTTCAGCAACCTGAATCAAATAAACCACGTATGATAACGCAGGTTATGCTGAATGATCTCGTGAGAGATTTGGACCTTCCGAAAAAGAAAGCGGAATTATTGGGCTCCAGGTTACGTGAATGGAATTTGCTGGCAAAAGATACAAGCATATCAGCGTTCCGCACTCGCCAAAAAGATCTGATGCAGTATTTCTCCTCGTCAGGTGGTTTATGCTACTGTAATAATGTAAATGGACTGCTGTTAGCTCTCGGTCATGAGCACAAATCTGAAGATTGGCGTTTATTTATTGACTCTTCGAAGCTAAGCCTCAAGGTTGTACTACTTCACAATGGAAATAAATACCCTTCCATTCCTGTAGGGCACGCTGTCCACATGAAGGAATCTTACGAAAATATGAAACTCATCCTTCAGCAGATTAATTATGACCAGTTTCGTTGGTATATATGTGGGGATTTAAAAGTCGTCGCGCTTCTTCTGGGAATGCAGCTCGGTTATACGAAGTTCTGCTGCTTCCTTTGTGAATGGGACAGCAGAGCCAGAGATTCGCATTATTTTGTAAAGGATTGGCCACTTCGTCAAAAATGATCCCAGGACTGAAGAATGTGTCTCATGAACCCTTAGTTGACCCCAAGAAAATATACTTACCGCCATTTCACATCAAACTTGGCATCATGAAAAATTTTGTCAAAGCAATGAACAAGGAAGATGAGGCATTCAAATATTTGAAGAAAAAGTTTTCACGACTTAGCGATGCAAAGATAAAAGAAGGGATCTTTGTTGGTCCCCAAATCAGAGAGCTCATGAAAGATCAAAAGTTTGATGATGCCTTGAGAGGAAAAGAAAAAGTGGCATGGGAGGCCATGAAGAATGTTGTCACAAATTTTCTAGGGAACATCAAAGCTTCTAACTATGAAAAAATAGTGCAGGACATGATTGAAGCATATAGGTTATTGGGATGTAATATGTCACTAAAAATCCATTTCTTGCACTCCCATTTAGATTTCTTCCCTGAAAACCTCGGCGACGTAAGCGATGAGCATGGAGAAAGGTTCCACCAAGATATAGCTACTATGGAGAAACGCTACCAAGGGAGGTGGGATCCGGCAATGTTAGCTGATTACTGCTGGACATTGATGCGAGAAGCTCCTAATGAAAACTACAAGAGAAAATCAGTGACAAAGAAGTTTTAAGAAGAATATTTTAAATGCCAATCTGCCACTAATATAATTTTTATGAAGTATTTTTACTAACTTCTATACACTTTTTGAATAAATATTAAAATACACATTTCTCAGTAACCTTGGGTGATAGAGAAATTCTACCGCTATATTTGGAATCAGCGGAAAAAATCCTATAAGACCGACCTGTTCACGTCCAAGAAACAAAAAAAAAGTTAAAATTTGTTCCCCAGTGTTATCTTTAATTTATCTGAGAGCCCAGTAAAGCCTAAAACTTAAGGGCCAAATTAAACAGGAAAAATAAATATTAAAAGACCTAAATAAAATCATTATGGTTCTTCATCCTCATTTAGTTTTGTGTTGTGTGTATTGGTGGACCTAATAGATTTAATGAAAATCATTCTAGCGGTAGCGATATGGACAAGTTAGAATACCACTGTAGGAACATACCATATATAATATATATATATATATATATATATATATATATATATATATACTAAAGCTTGTTTTATAATTAAACAGATTAATTTTACTTTGAAAGCACTTTTTCAGTTCAGATGAACGCGATGAAACTTGTTCTCTTCGCGACTGTCATGGTGGCCGTTCAGGACAGCCGCAGACAACCACCACCCGGTAAATAATAATTTATTGTAGTTGTACTGAATAAATGCGAAGCGATGGTATGTTTAATAACTTTTAATATTTACTTATTCGTGAATATTAATGTCCTTCTAATACAGGTTTACAGTATAATCTCAATTCTTAAAAACAAAATCACTTATTGCATTTTTTTCTTCATTTTTCACGATTCCTCTTCTCCATTCTCCTTTTTTCCTCTTCGGGAATGACTCGGGGCATGGTGTATGTAGCCAGACCAATTAAAAACAATGTTTTTAATTCGTCTCCTTTTTGATTTCTACCATTTTTTGAGATCATAAATGAGCTTTTCGTCCAAATCTCTCTTCTGTGCCAGGCGTGGGCAATTTTCAAATTCTGTTAAGATTTCTTCAAAGAGGCTACTGTCTCATGCTGTTCTTATACGACCCTTTTTTTTTCTGAGGTTGTTGTTGTTCTTTTTGTCTTCATTCTTTTTCAGTTGAGTCAACGGTATTCCCTTCATCCGAACTCTTTACATTTACGGGAACTTCAAATAATAGTATAAATGGTCATTACCGTATTGCCAAATCTATCATTCACTGTTATATCTTTATAAAAGTGTTTAACAACCACGTAAAACTATAATTAACATTTTAACAATTTAGCAGGTAAAAGATTGGCGCCAATTATGGCGTGAGGACCCGGCTGGTAAGTGCGGTACTTTCAGGTCTGGGTCTCATCTGGATCCACTTTGGTAGTTGGTTTCGAGTCTGGGTCCAGGTTCGAGTCTGCCACTACTTAAAGGTTAAATCCGGGTCCGAGTCTCGGTCAGACCTGCCACAAAAAAGTATATACTGTGATATAAT
Organism: Bathynomus jamesi; assembly: GCA_023014485.1. Lineage (NCBI taxonomy): Eukaryota > Metazoa > Arthropoda > Malacostraca > Isopoda > Cirolanidae > Bathynomus > Bathynomus jamesi. The sequence goes on from JAJOZX010005979.1 coordinate 215,176, forward strand.
ATATATATATATATATATAATATATATAGTGGTCTACGTGTCGGCTCATTATAATAAATAAATAAAAACAGTTGAGGTCATCAATTTGGCGTGCCAAACCAAATACACAGTATTTAATAAAGGAGACAGAAATGGACTTTGTGGTTTTTGTTTAGAAAAATAAAATAAAAACATTCCTTAATCTCTGTTTCCTCGTTAAAGATCAAATTGCAACGTGTAATAGCCAATTGGAAAGCCTGCACGAAGCTCTTGGACCCTTATTGCAAGGTAAGTACGACTGCTTATGCTTTAATACCTTTCTGACCGAATTCTAATAAATTATAATGAATATTATACAATAATATATACCGACTTAATAATAATAATAATAATAATAATATTTCTGATGACTATTATTATACAAAGGTCTCCTGTTCAATATGTAATGTAACCAATTTTCTTACAAAGCAATACAGAATATTACATTTTCAAATGGAAAAATGATGTTTGCTTACCTTTTTATACATTATTGACCGATTGAAAAAGTGTTTCATCCGCAGAAATATAAAATTTGTTTTACCCGCGGGTGGTCTTCGTACACAAATCACTTTGCGACGCGTTCAGCGAGTGAGTAGTCATGCCGGAGGCGTTACCGAGACGTAACTATTCACTCGCATTACGTTACGAAGTGAGGTATGTGTAGTTACGGCAAAATTCCTTGTACAAAATAGGAACTACGTGAAAAAATATAGCACAAGGAATTTTGGCTGTGACTATACATACCTCACTATACTTATATACATACAACATGATGTGACTGAATAGATACGCCTCAGTTATGCGTCAGGCGTAACTACTCACTCACTCAACGCGTTACAAAGTGATTTATATGCATAGTTTATCTGCGCAAAAAAGAACAAGAATTTTAATATTTTTGCGGACGGATTACCGACTTTAAACCGTTCCATTCGAAAGAAATTGGAATTCGATAAATTTCTAAATGGCGCGACTCTCTCTCTCTCTCTCTCTCTCTCTCTCCCTTCCGTTAGGCATATGGGCTACAATCGACGGTTACGCGCCCTGAACTTGTTTTCGCTTGAAACTCGGAGGCTGCGCGGTCAACTGATCGAGGTTTTCAAGCTCTTACGCGGGTTCAACGATGTCGATTTTAGAAGTATGTTTAGTTTAAATGATAACCCAACTCGCAACAATGGTTGGAAGTTGGATTTGAAACGGTTTAGGACTAGTGTGTGTGGGAATTACGTTACGTATAAGATCTGTGACACATGGAACAGGTTACCTTCGGAAGTTGTGAACAGTTCCTCTGTGGATCAGTTCAAGAAAAGGTTAGACCAAATTTTGCACACTCTTTGAGTGTGTAGAAAATTTTCCGTGGCACCCGTTGCCATTGGTACCTCCTCGGTATGGGCCGCAAGGCCTTTTGAGGTACTTCTTTTCCTTGTAACTCTCTCTCTCTCTCTCTCTCTCTCATATATATATATTTTTTTTTAGACATATATAATGTGAAAATTATTTCACGAAAGTGACACGTCAAAAATATTTATGATGAATAAAACCACGAAGGGGAAAGAAACACAAAGTGGTGCTCAAGCGCTTTCGTCTAATGACATCCTCAGGAACACTGGAGTGAAAGGAGAGTTCAAGACAATATATAGGTTACAAAAATAAATAAATATATATATATATATATAGTAAGTATAGAAATAAAAATTGTGGGAGGAGCAAACACATTTGTATGGAAAACTGACAATTTTAGCACTTCGCCCGAAATTCAACAAATTCAAATGGCTTGTTTCCAGCCAATTTTTTATAGTTATTGTCTGAATGGTAAACAGGTCACAAAAGAATAAAGAAATAAAAATAAATATAAATTGGAAAAAATTACAAAATAATGCCTTAGTTATACATACGTCACAACCGAAATAAACAAAGAAATAAACCAACAGATAAAAAAACAAAAATTGTAAGTGGAGTCTACAAATTCAAGCTCAAAAGGAAAGTTTACAATCAATTTAATAGATGATGCCAAAATGATATATATGTCACAAAGAAATAAAAAAGAAATAAATTAAAAAATAAATTGAAAAATAAATTGAGAGAGGCACACAAATTTATAAGGGAAAAAATTACCAAAGGTTTTTTAGTTATTGTCTGAATCATACATAGGTCACAAACGAATAAAAAAGTACAAATAAATATAAATTGGAAAACAAAATGATGCCTAGATGATATATAAAGAACTATAAAAATATATACGACATATATAAGATATATATACGAAATATAAACGAAATATAAACGCCATATATATATATATATATATATATATATGTGATCAGTCTTTCCTTGTGAACAGACGTGTTTTATCGAGTGTCCAGTGTTATCAATTGAATAAGTGATTTTCACTGAGGTGTCTTTAAAAAAAAAAAGTGTTTGGTGCATTCTTAACTAAATTACTTCGTGTTACTAATCATTCATTGACGAATATATTTCATTTATTGACTTTATTCAGTACTATATTATTTGATTAATCCAAGGCTAGTGCACGTGGCTTGCCTTGTTTGTTTTTCAAATCTATCAGAAAACGAGGTGTCATAAGGTTCATTTTCCCTTGTTTGTTTTTCAAATCTATCAGAAAATAAGGTTCATTTTCCCTTCCTTCGGGAGATCAGGTAGTGTGTGGTCACACACCGTGGGGGAAAAAAGGAAAAAGTCGGTCGAATCGCGACCAGATAAGTATTATTAAATACTCTTTCTTTTACAGATCTTTCGTCGGTAGCTTAATTATATATTCATTTAGTATAAATTTGTGTTATAAGAACCTGTTTCTGCATTTCAAGAACATTTTTGAGGGTTTGGGCAGGTGACGGCACAATAAGCACGCGGTAGACCTACGTTGTAATTTATTAATTTCCAAACGCTCGTTTTTTTGTTTTTGTTAACTAATTAAAAGCATGGCACCCCCGTCAAGTACTTGCAGCCGCTGTGAAGGGAAATTTGCCGCTTACGCGTTTACAATGGCTAATAATAATGAACAGTTAGTTTGCAGGTGGTGCTCAAGCATGGAAGTCCTGAGGAACGAGTTAGAACGTGAGAGGGAGGCCAGAGTTAGGCTTGAAGAAAGCGTGATGCTCCTGACGGCAAAATTAGAATCCCTCGAGACTCCAGTTACGACCCCTCCTGCCTCAGTTTCTACTAATAATATAAATAGTACTAATAGCCCTCTCTCTTCCCCTAGTTCCCAACCCTTCGTTCGAGTGCGTAATGGAGCACCATTGAGAAAACCTAAGACTTGTCTACCAGTAATAATAAACAATAAGTTTTCTGTTTTAGGTTTCGAAGATGCTGATGAACCGGAAATACGACTCGTTGGCGATTCCATTGTTCCAGGGCAGCTCGAGGAATTCTGTGGGAGAAACCCTCGTCGCAGGCGCCGTTACTGCTACCCTAGTGCAAGGGTGGAGGATATAACTAATAGTGTTGACCATTTTACAGACGGTACCGCCGAGGACACAACGTATGTTATTCATGTCGGTATTAATAACGTTTTAAATTCTAGATCGGAAGAACTGCTGGCTAGGTACAGGGGCTTACTAGAGCGATTAAAGGAAAAACTAATAAGATTTTTTTAACAGGTATACTTCCTCGAATTATCCAACGTAATGATTTCTACAGCAAGGCGACCTATATTAACAATAACCTAAAGTCTCTCTGCCAACAGGAAGGAGTGCATTTTGCGAATTTTTGGAACAGTTTCTACAGCAGGAGGGACTTGTTCCTCGGAGATGGACTTCATCTTAATGACGTTGGAGCTGCGCGTTTAGGAAGCCTATTTCATAATACTGTCTTCTTTTCAGGCTGCCGTAACTCGAATTCCACAAATTTCCCCTGCGCTCGAGAAGGTGTCGCAATTACAAACAATATGAAGGTTCTATCCTTAAATGCTCGTAGCTTACGAAATAAAATAAACGAATTTTTTTCTTTAATTGCTTGTAAAGCCTATGATTTAATTGCGATAAATGAATCGTGGCTTAGCACTGAAACACGTGACTTTGTAGGGGAGTATCAAATTAGAGGTTATAGACTTTTTGTTAAAAACAGAATAGGTAGGCGAGGAGGCGGTGTTATGTTGTACAGGGTGTCCCGTAAGTCTGGACCCATAGGGAAAAATAATAAAATTACAAAATAGTCCAAAAATTTATTACATAATCTGTTCAAAGTGTCCGCCGTTGTGTCGCACACATAGTTGAAGACGCAATCTCCACTGCGACAGCACTTTCTGAATCACAGTCGCAGAAATTTCTTGACACGCCTCCACAATGCGTGCTTTAAGGTGGAAAATGTTCTGAAGTTTGACCTCGTACACTTTGGCTTTCAAGTGGCCCCACAAATAAAAAATAATAAAAAATAATAAAAAAATAATAATAATAAAATAATAATAATAACATAATAAAAAAATATATTATAAATCCCTATGGGTCCAGACTTACGGGACACCCTGTATATCAAAGATAATATTGCGAACGTTATACAAGTAAAGCACACAATTCCAGAACCAATAGATTCGACTATAGCAGAACTTAAATTGAACGATTTCAAACTTCTTGTTGCGGTTATATATAGGCCCCCTAGTCAAACACCTGATACGGACGAAGCGTTATATCGTGAACTAAAGAGAATAATAGGTAGTGAGCAGGCTTTAGTTATGGGTGACTTTAATTGCGTCAACGTGAATTACGATACAACGCAGGGAGACGCGGAAGGTAATCGTTTAGTTAATTTTCTCGAGGATAGCTTTCTTATTCAAAAGGTTGGGGAACCTACGAGGTTGGACAGTATTTTAGATTTAGTAATAACTACGGATGATAGGCTAATTGCTGATCTTCAAGTAATAGAACCGTTAAGCAATAGCAATCACAATATGGTAGAGTTTGTCCTCTCAGTAAGTCACTCGAAACCAGCTAACTCGACTGAAATTCCCAACTTCCAGCACGCAGACTTTTGTAAATTTCGAAATAAATTGTCACACGTCAATTGGGAAAATGTAATGGGGAACTGCAACGCAAAACTAATGTGGGAATCGTTTGAAACAGTATTTAGAACTATAAATGAGGAATGTGTACTGTACAAAATGAAGCGTGCGAAAGTAAATAACAAGCCCTTGTGGTTTACTTCTAGAGTAGGAGACATTATAAAGAGTAGAGATAGGGCTTATAGGCTACATAAGTGCGATAAAGACAATTTGTGGTTACGAAACAACTACATATCTCTAAGGCGTGAAGCGAAAAGTGTAATAAAAAAGTCCAAGCGCGAATTTGAAATCTCCATAGCTCGTGACAGTAAAGAAAACCCCAAGCGATTCTTTCAATACGTCAACAATAAAAATCCAGTAAAAAGTGCCTTGGGGCCTTTAAAAAATGTTAACGGAGATCTAGTTTCTGAAAACAAGGAAATGGCTACCTTGCTAAACGAATTCTTTACGTCAGTTTTTACTAGAGAAGGTGTAACGAGTATCCCTACGGTCATAGACATAATACCTTTTGATAATGGTAATATTTTGGATAATATTGTGGTTAGTGAAGGGGAGGTAATGAGCTATATTGATAAAATGAAAACGCGTAAATCACCGGGGCCGGATTCCATATATCCCATACAACTAAAAGAATTAAAAGATAGCAGTGTTGTGCCGCTAACAAAGATTTTTAATGCGTCTATTTCTGAGGGGTGCGTACCAGATAATTTCAAGTTAGCAAACGTAACACCTATCTTTAAGAAAGGCGATAAAGGTGCGGCGGGAAATTATAGGCCAATCAGTTTAACGTCTGTTGTAGGTAAGCTATTGGACTCAATAATTAGGGATCTTATAGTCGAACACTTAGAATTGCATAACTTACTTAGAAATACGCAGCACGGTTTTAGGCGAAACAAATCTTGCTTAACTAATCTTTTAGAATTTTTTCAAAGCGTGGTTGAGTTTATGATAGTCATCGGGCGGTTGATGTAGTGTATTTAGATTTTCAAAAAGCGTTTGACACCGTACCGCACAAAAGACTCATTGAGAAAACTAAGGCTCATGGAATCAGGGGTGTAGTAATAAATTGGATAGAAGAGTGGTTGCGAGGTAGGAAACAGAGGGTGGTCGTTGATGGAGCGGAGTTGTGTTGAGCTAATGTAGCGAGTGGCGTTCCTCAGGGTTCTGTATTGGGCCCCTTGCTTTTCTTCTATATATTAACGATTTAGATGTCGGCCTAGTCAGTACAGTTTCAAAGTTTGCGGATGACACGAAGCTGGGTGGTAGGGCGATTAATGACGAAGATAGAGGTAAAATCCAGAATGATCTGAATAAAATCGTTGATTGGTCAGTCACATGGCAAATGAGATTTAACGTCGATAAGTGCAAAATTTTACATATACGGGGCTCCAACAAACCTTAGCCCCCCCCCCCGCCCATGGCCTAAACCATTAGAGGTACAGTAAAACTAAACATACCTTACAAAAGAGAATTTAATCCTGCATTTAATGAGAAACAATTAAAACTTGGTGTTCCCGCCATTGGCTTCCAAGACAACCTGAATTCACTTTCGGTAGCTTGCCAAAAGTGACGTGAATAGATCTTGATCGTTACGCAAATTTGCTAAAACAGTTTCAATGTGTTGCGTCATTGTATCCTTCGAAAATCGATTTGCTACAGGTTCTTGAAACAAGAGACATTCAACCTTGTGCTTATAACTGATCCAATGTGTTCACAGACGTTCAGGTCAGGAGAATTTCCTGGCCATTTCATTTCCAAAGAAACGATCTCATGGTTCCGCAACAACTATTGAGTGGCTAATGCCTTAAAGCAGGGGGCCTTATCGTGCAGAAGTGTGACCTGATCGACATCCATAACATTGTTTGGGTTTCTTAGAAAAGGAATGACATGCTGGGATAGAATAATATCACGAAAATACTGTCCATTCCAACTCTGACCATTTGGCTTCAGCACCCACATGAGCTTCTTTGCAGTGAACAAAACAAACGCACCAACACAGTCTGGACTTTTTAATAATTCGCGATAATGTTCATTGTCGTCGATTTCATTTGGTGTTGTGGGCCACACTCGATCATTTTGGTAGTTAGGCCGACGTGTTACGTAAACAAAAAATTCATCGGAGACAGCTAAATGCATGAAATCATCCACATCCCAATCTTCAAGATAATGGGCAAACCACATTCTGTCATCGATGTTAAGTTGAGTTGAGTTGAGTTGGAGTTGGGTTTTTCTTGGCTTTGGAAATTCATGCCAAGGCTTTAAACCTTGCCTATGACGGTACAGTCGAATGATCTCACCACTAACGATCTTTCCTCTCAACACTTCGATCTCTCTAGAAAGTTTAGCACAGCTGTTTTTCCGCTTACGCGTACCGCTTTCAATGATGTCCTTTGTTTCCTGAGAGAGTGGCAAATTTGGGCGCCCAGATTTGGTTGTATCCATTTCACATTCATCCAAAGTTTTATTCCAATTTCTTTTGACGAAGTCCTCACTTCTTCGCAACTTTTTGGCAACCCATGAACGTGTTATAAAGTGGCTCCAGCATAACGAGCTTCCCGAAAGGTTATTGCTCGTATGCGATCTATCACACGTTGCCTCTCCGAATCACCAATTAATTGAGAAGCCATTATATTATCACCTTATCAGCTAGAGTAATTTTAATACCTGCAATAAACAAAGAATTTTATATATTTTTATAATCACTAACAACTATTTCGATATAAGTAAACATGTAAGCTGCAAATGGGGGGGCTAAGGTTTTTTGGAACCCCTTAGGTTCGCGTAACGGTAATTTTGTGTAGAGTATGTCAGGGAAAGAGTTGATAAGCGTAGAACAGGAAAAAGATTTAGGAGTTATAGTCACTGGTGATTTAAAAGTAGCGAAACAAAGTACAGCAGCGGTCAATAAAGCGAACAAAGTGTTAGGTTCTATAGCTCGGAATTTTGAGTACAAATCGCGCGATATTATAGTTCCTCTTTATAAATCATTAGTTAGACCCCATTTGGAGTACGCGGTCTCTAATTTTGGAATCCGCATGCGCAAAGATATAGACAAAATCGAGAGAGTTCAAAGACGAGCAACTAAGATGATTCCGTCGCTTAGGTCAAAGTCGTACGAGGATAGGCTTAAGGAGTTAAATTGACTACACTCGAGACTAGGAGGCTAAGGGGTGATCTAATCCAGGTTTTCAAAATTATGAATGGGTTCGATAACGTAGATAGAGATAGCTTTTTCGAATATCTCAATATAATAGGACTAGAAATAACGGGTGTAAGTTGACAAGTAGAAGGTTCGAGACAGCAGTTGCCAAAAATTTTTTACGCATAGAATAGTAAATAGCTGGAATAGTTTGCCGGTAGAAGTAATTAGTAGCACGTCTATAAACATGTTTAAAATCGATTAGACGCATATGTTGATAGATTGGGTATAGTTTAAGGTAGTAAAATTAAGGGTGGGATAAGATAGATTTTGATTCTCTTTTCATTAAAGATCACAATAACCAGACTAGAGGTCATAGTATGAAATTATTTAAGCCAAGATGTAGAACAAATTTAAGAAAACATGGTTTTACAAGTGTTGTGGGATATAGGGAGGCAGCAACTTGGGTTAGGGGATACTCTCTGTCCGTACACACCCCATTTAAGAGATTCCTCTGCCGAGCGGTGCCCCCCATAATACTGTGAGGTATTGAAAAACTCATGATCTTCACTTGCCCAACAAACACCTTTAAATGGGAGACCCAAAATGGGTGCACACACATTGCTACATTACTGTACAGTCTTTACAGCCACACCTACACTTTTCCTCCTAAGTATATATATTGTAATGTATATGGTTGTAAATTGTGACTTGGTCCGCAATTGATATGGACCGTCACTTATTTTTGGTTGGCAAGGTACTGGTATTGATGGATACCGTAATGAAATTGACTGGATTCTTTGGATCTGATATATTTGCATGTCGGTTATAAATATATAGAGTGTAACATATTTGTGAATAGTAGTCTATTATCTTGATCCTCTGGATCCAGAGATTCTATCTTTAGTTTTAAATTGATAATTAATTAGTTTTGTAAAAATTGGTCGTTGCCAATGTACAGGCAGTTTTTACATAGTGGAGCCGCCTCGATGGGCCGACGTGGCCCCTAGTGTGCCCACTATAAAAATTTCATATGTTCTTATGTTCCTTGTGGTTCGGAACCCACGTAAAATTGTAGGTCCCCTCCGCCACCACGGAGGACATGCACAATACACAATTACGAACACAGTTAGGTAGACCAGCCATGAGTGGATCCTAGGGTCTTTATTGGTCTGAAATATTATATATATATATATATATATATATATATATATATATATATATATATATATATATATATATATATATATAATATATATATATATATAAACTATAATGAAATATTATAACTATATAATATATATATATATTATATATATATTATATATATATATGTTATAATGTTATAATGTTTCAGACCAACAAAAACCCTAGGATCCACTCATAGCTGGTCTACTTAACTGTGTTCGTAATTGTGCATGTCCTCCGTGGTGGCGGAGGGGACCTACAATTTTACGTGGGTTCCGAACCACAAAGAACATAAGAACATATGAAACTATGAAATTTTTATAGTGGGCACACTAGGGGCCACTTCGGCCCATCGAGGTGGCTCCACTATGTAAAAACTGCCTGTACATTGGTAACAACCAATTTTTACAAAACTAAATAATTATCAATTTAAATCTAATTAATTATCAATTTAAAACTAAAGATAGAATCTCTGGATCCAAAGGATCAAGTCATAATAGACTACTATCCACAAATATGTTACACTTATATCTATTTATAACCGACATGCAAATATATCAGATCCAAAGAATCCAGTCAATTTCATATATATATCAGTGGCGACTCCAGCTCCTCGAGACTACTCGAGCGCTTTTTAAATTTTCAAGTCTACATATGAGCCGACATTTAAATGCATGACAATAACTTAAGATTATCAATAAAATAAATAAATACTGTACATACCTTGGTAAAAAAAATTATTTGAATTTTATTTACTTGAACATAAAGTCCAAGCGTTTTGGTTTTAAAGCAAATTTCTTTAATATTCGGTCATGTAATTCCTTTTTGCTTTCTAAATCAATAAATATTTATTTTTCAATTGAAATCCTAGCCAGGGACGAGAGCCGTTCTTGAGCCATTGTGTTTCTTAAATAAGATCTAATTCGATCAAGAACAGAGAAACTCCTTTCATTTGAAACAGAAGTTACAGGTATGGTAAGGAGCTGAATCAGCTTTGTGGTTTCCGACATCGCAGACAATAATCCTAGTTCGTGAAAGACTTCTAAAAATTTCATTTGCAGATTTGCATTCTCTAAAGTCACTGTCACGATAAAAATATTTCAATTCGTTAACTAAGGATTTGGAGTCAATTACATTTGGATATTTAGTTTGTAAAGCATTAAGAATACTTATAATATTAAAAATAAATCAGATTATTTAAGAAAAGCGAACAACTTCACATTGCGGCAAAAATCAAACTGCACCGCCGCCCAAGGCAGTTGAAGGCACGCTCATCGAAACGTAAAAGTTACCATGTATCGCCAGAATTAAAAATTGTACCTCTACAAGGCCGAAGGATATAAGCCCGAGTTATGTTTTTTCTTTATAAAAAATTAATAGGAGGAAAAACATATTTTATTTAATGAGAATTAGGAGGACTATTATGTAACCGTATGCAAGCAAATAATTATTCATTAAAAGAACTTTAAATATACGATATTACTTATACTTTCTCGGGCGTAATGTCTTGCGCCCGAGTAAAGGATCTTGAAAGATTACACGAAAACTTAATGTCAATATAGTTTTTTTGTAGGTAGTAAGGGTATCTAAATGCGCTCAAAATTTGCTTGTGTGACAAAGACTAGACAGAAAAATACTAACATACTACCAGCCAAAAACCATTTTTACAATTTGTATTTAAAACTTTTTTTTAAAAACTTAAATCTATAAATACACAATTTTATCTCTCATACTTCTCCTTGCCCCTTGTCTCTCGGGCTGAAAGCCCGAGTGCAGGAGTCGCCACTGATATATATATATATATATATAATCATGATATATGTGTTTCTACCTCGTGGTGTACGGGCGTTTTTGTTTCCGCTCTGTGTAATATCGAAATAACTAGTGTTTATAAGTTCAGCGGTAAATTCTATCTTATACCAGTGTGTGTATTTATTACCAGTGAATTCGCGATAATAAATTATTAAGTGAAAGCCGGTGGCATATAGCTTGCACAACGAAAACACATCAAATTGAAACAAATTTAAAACACTTCGAACGGAAAAACAGCTCTGAGATTGTACACTAGGCCTAAGAGGATAAAAGGTCAGTGCCATAAAACGAAGGTCGAGTTATCGAGAGAAATTTGAGAAGCGAGAAGAGGAGGAAAATAAAGGAGAAAATGGCAAAACATACGAAGTGTGTAAATTGCGGGAAAGTCAGAAAATTGAATAAAGCCCGATTATGTGTAATGGAATGTGCCGCATATCAACTTTGCGATTGCAAAAATGAAGCAGACCAGACCTCGGGCTTAAACTGCATTCTGTGCAATACCTTTAAGCACTACGAATGCATGAACTTGGATAAAGACAGGAAAATGGTAAATAGAATAACAAAATCACAGGCCTGTCTGGTTTCTTATGCGTCAAGTGCATGGAAAACAATAGAAAATTAGTACAGAAGGGAACACAAAATGTTGAAATAGAAGAATCAAGTACAGCAGTTTTACCGACAGAAAACATGAAACAGAAAACGCCTGCACAACCGAGAAGGAAAAAGAAAACACACTACAGGGAGGGGCGAAAGCAGCCTCAGAAAAAGAGGTACCCACGGCAGAAGAGGGAGATACGAAATACAGGCCGAAGAAAACAACCCCACTGAGTAGGGAAGAAGTGGTGGCGAAGCAGAAGGAAATCGAATCACATAAAACTCAGAGGGAATTTAAACGACGGGCCATATGCGAATATTATAAAATAGGTGCATGCAAATATGGCTCAAACTGCATATGCAATCACCCTACAAAATGCTTCTATATGATGAGGAATGGGAAGTGCAAGTACGGGCCAAACTGCAACTTTTTTCACCCTCGTATGTGCACAGTCAATTACTGAGAAAAAATGCCTGAACATTGAGTGCCCGCATTTTCACATAAAGGGTATGCAAAGAAGAGAACGGGAAAGAACAGATCATATTCGACATAGAAGAAATAGCAAGAGTAATGAAACATTTTTTTTTAGAAGAAATGAGGATAATAAAAGCTCAGTTTGCCCTTCTAAGAAGGAGAGGCAGAACGCCGCAAACATATGCACTACAACATTACGCACATCACCCTCCTATTCAACACCACCCACCAATAATACAACAACAACAGTGGTATCACGGGCCGCAACCCCAATACTCCCAAATGCAGCGACCCAACCAATAACACCAAACAGGAACCGACATCGACCAGGAAACGACCATCATTTAGGAGAATCGAACACGAAGATTAGAAACCCGGTAAATGTATTATACATAAATATACAAGGCCTCTATACGGACCATGCAGACTGCAAATTACAATACTTGCAAAATTTAGCTACGGAAACCAGCATAGATATTATATGCCTAACGAAAACATACTTACATAAGTGCGAAAAGGCTGTGAAAACTGCATCGAGAATACTCAAATAGCATTGCTGGACTACAACATATACAGAGCAGATAGAGTGGCTAGACGAGGAGGAGGGTGTTGTATCTACGTGAAAAACACTTACACATGTGAAGTGAGGGTAAAGAAATCAAACAGCACAGTTGAAGTTATTATATTAGAAGTAAAAGAACTGAACCTAAAGATTATGAACATCTACAGACCACCAAACACCACAAAAAGTGAATTACAATTTGCTACAAATGAAATAGAAAACATATTAAAATTACTTGAAACTCCAGCAACAAATATTCTAATTTTTGGAGATTTTAATTTCCCATTCATATCATGGAAGAAAAATGACAAAGTTATATATGTTGAGAAGTTTCATGGCAACATTACTAAAGATGACAGAACCCAAGCAACAATGCTATTAGATATTATGGAACATTACGCCCTTACCCAGGAAATCTGTGAAGCCACGAGAAAGGAGAACGTTTTGGATTTAATCTGGACAAATAACAACGAGATAATAATAAATAAAAAAGTAACGCAAACAAAGTTCTCCGACCATAACCTCATCGATATACAATTGAAGTTAGCACCCAGAGGTCCGAAAACGCATCCTAGAAAGGCAGATGGAATATTTGAAGGCTTAAACAAACTCAAGAGTAAATTGGGAAAACGTAAATAAAGATTTAAAGGAGGTAAATTGGGAATTGCTACTACACGAGAAGACTCCACAAGAAATACTATGTATAATAGAGACGGAAACCAAACCTATAATACTGAAACATATTCCAGAAAAAGAGGAAAGAAAACGTAGCAAGCTCGAGAGGAAAATCAGGACTCTATTCAGGCAACGAAGACAAACCGTAAAACATCTCCACAGATGCAGAACTGATGCAAAGAGACTCAAACTAGAGAGGAAACTTGGCGAAATAGAAATGGACCTAAAGCAAACATTCATACATAAGACAAACGAGGAGGAAAACAAGGTAGCAGAAAACATAAAAAATAACCCAAAATACTTCTACACTTTTGCGAAAAGGAAAATGCAGTGTAAGGAGAGTATTGGACCGTTGATAGACGGGGAGGCCGAATACACAAATGACCCGAAAGAAATAAGTGAACTGCTTAGGGAACAATTTAAATCTGTGTTTAGCACCCCTAAGTCCGAGATGGAAGTGGAAAACCCAGACGAGTTTTTCGACATTGATACAGATCAACCAAGAACAAATCCCGGCACAAACCTATTAATGGACTTCGAGTTCACGGAAGATGTAATTACGGCCTTATCACAGATGCGAGACAATTCAGCGCCAGGGCCAGACACATGGAGTGCCACATTTCTGAAGAAATGCAAAGAGAGTATTGCAATACTCTCTGCGAGGAAATCACTCGACACAGGACAAATTCTACTCCCCTTAAAGAACGCGAACATTGCCCCCTTATTTAAAGGTGGTAACAGAGCAATGCCCAAAAATTATTGGCCAGTGGCTCTCACCTCACACCTTATAAAGTGTTTTGAACGCATAATTAGAGGCAAAACTACCTACAAGAAAAAGACTTGTACAACTCAAATCAACATGGCTTCAGGGCGGGTAGATCATGCCTGTCACAGTTACTAGACCACCAGGAGAAAATATTAGGAACATTGTGTCAAGAACAAAACAGTGATGTAATATATATTGACTTTGCTAAAGCCTTCGATAAATGTGACCATGGAATCATAGCACACAAACTTAAGGATACAGGAATTACTGGAAAACTAGGAAGGTGGATATTTAATTTCTTGACGCAAAGAACGCAAAGAGTGGTGGTAAACGGAGTTAAATCGGAAGTCTCGGAAGTCGTGAGCTCTGTCCCACAAGGGACAGTATTAGCTCCCTTGCTGTTCATAATAATGATTGCAGATATTGATGCAGATATTAAGGACAGTATTGTATCATGCTTCGCAGATGACACAAAGATATGTAAGGAAATATTGAACGAAGATGACATAAGAAAACTACAAAACGACATTGAAACATTATTCCAGTGGGCAGAAGACAACAATATGAAGTTCAACGAAGAAAAATTCCAACTTCTAAGATATGGTAATAACAAAGAGCTACAGAAAAAAGGGTACAAAACTCCGCAAGCCAAACAGATAACACCAAATCCACAAGTCAGGGATCTTGGAGTAATAATGTCAATCAAAATCACAACGGCTAGAAAAATAATGGGAATCATCTGGAGGAGCTTCCGCAGCAGAAAAGCAAACATCATGCTCAAATTATGGAAGAGTCTAGTCCTACCAATAATTGAGTATTGCTCAGTACTCACAAGCCCACACAGAAAAAGAGACATTGCGAGCATTGAAGCTATACAAAGGACTTTTACGTCTAAGATAGAGGAAACGGAAGGTGAAGACTACTGGTCTCGACTACAATCCCTGGAACTCTACTCTCTTGAAAGAAGGCGCGAGCGGTACACAATAATATACATATGGAAAATACTTGAGGGCTCTGTCCCTAACCTCAGAAATGAAATAGAAACAAACTGGAATGAGAGAAGAGGCAGATTTTGTACGGTCCCAGCTGCGGTGGGACAAGGAGCCATGAAAACGAGGATGGAAAATACCCTCAGAATACGGGGCCCAAAGCTTTTCAATGTCCTTCCAAAAGAAGTGAGGAATCTCCAGCACACCGACCTGAATAACTTCAAGAACCAGCTGGACAGATTCTTGTGCAAAGTCCCTGACCAGCCATGCGTGGCTGGCTACGAGGGCAGGAGGAGATCAGAGAGCAATTCCTCCTTCACCAAGTCCCGCAAATGAGGCGGGATGCTGCAGAGGGGTCGACCGCAGGTCGATCCTGAACCGTCGTTCAAACTCAACAAAAGTAAGTAAGTGAATATATATATATATATATATATATATGGGGATCACTGCAAATTTTCTTCAAATGTACCTCTATCGTAACTGGCCTTTGCTTTGAGTATTAAGAGGTCAAATTCGTTTCGATAGTCAGTATACGTCCCTCTTCAGGAAGTAAATCATCTTCCACACTTTTTATATTTTGTTTTTAAATGGATGTTCTCAAACCTGGAGTCAACCAAGAGTTCTTTATTCCGAGTGTTTCTCCTGAAGTAACAACAATAATAATCAGGGCCGTATCCAGGGGAGGGTTATTTGGTGTCTGTAACCCCTCCCCCCTGATTGTCCCAGAAAAAAATTATGTTATAATGTTTAAGACCAACAAAGACCCTAGGATCCACTCATGTCCAACACTAACCCCCCTTTTCCCATGCTCTGGATATGGCCCTGAATAATAGTTAATTAGTATTATGTTTTTCATGGTTCATTTTCTTTGAATATCGAGCAAAACAAAAACTATAATTTTAAAGGCAACCTTAACTGAATGCTTGAACATGTTCGTAATTGGGAAAATGAATAGTGATGCACCGGAGGCAGATTTTTTCCTCCGGCCTCCGGAGGTTCCGGCCAATTGATTTATTTTAGTATTTATATATGTGTGTGTGGTCCATCGTCTCATCTATTTAGGGTTTATATATTACAGTCCTGCTATTTTAAATTATTAAGTCTTTAATAACTTAAACTTTATAAAATTCGACTTTCTATGCTTTGTGTGTGCTAATTTCTCTAAAAATTCCCATTGAACAGAATATCCTCAGGTTATGAAACTTATGATATCTTGCTGAATGCTGAGTAAAGTAGCCTATATGAAATCAATTATTAATACAATCACTGATCACTCATAAAATAAATTATTATTACAGTCACTGAGAACTGAAATATTCAGATAGGTGCAGAAATGAGGTTTTATAGTTTGATAGAATTAAAACTAAAAGTTGTCAGAATTGAGTTTGGTGTACTTGGCACCTCCGGCCGGAGTTTAGTGAGACCTCCGGCCGGAGAAGGAGGTTTTCTAAAATGGCCGGAACTCCTGCTCGGCCGGAGCCGGAGCTCCGGTGCATCACTAAAAATGAATGCCCAATATATGACAAAAAATATTTGAACATAAAATAATTATTATCCCCATTATTGTCTAATATAAATGAATTAATTAAAGATTTGTCGAAAATGATGCTTTTTTTTAATCACAAATATGATACAAAGCTTATGTTCGGCTACGACTCGAAAATGTTTGCTGCTATCATTGACTATTCGTGATACCATAATTGGTTAGTGAAAGTCACGTTGATTCTTATGTCAATGACTGCTACAACATTGCTGAATTTATAAAAATCAGAGATGTGACTAGCGCCGCTAAAACTAGCGGCGCTTTTTAGCGCCGCTAGTTTTTTAATAGCGCCACCACTAGCGTCGCTATATTTTCAAACTACTAGCGCATTTACCAGCGCCGCTAGTTTTTGAAATAAAAATTAACGCTATGCGCTAGCGCTAATTTTTATTCAAAAATGACTTTAAAGTCCTTCTATTCCATACGAGTTTCCAACAAGCATTCAACAACAACGATTACATCGCTGCCGCTGCCGCCCATCCTAGCTTTAAACAGATATGGATTGATTCACTGGAGAAGAAGGAGGAGGTGCGGCAAATGTTGACGACTCGTCTTGCTGACTGCATGAAAAGTGACATGGAAATTAGGCTAATTAGCACACCCGAAGCTGCCGGTTCCAGCACGGAAGAGGAAGACAATTTGTTCAGTTGTTTCGAAAAAGATAGTAATATGCATAAAACTATTCTACAACAAAGTAATGAACAAGTACGTGTCTTTTTATCAAAACAGCCTTCCACTAAGAAATGTTTCAAAGCAACAGACTATAACATCTTCCTTTCCTTTCGATTCATTCAAAAAACTATTTATCCGATTAAACACTTCAATTCCGTCAAGTGCAGCAGTGGAAAGGATTTTTTTCGACAGGAAAAGATATATTAAAGTCGAAAAGGTCCTCGTTGTCCGATTCAAATTTTGAAAAACTGTTGTTACTAAAATTAAATAAATAATTGTCCTAGGTCGTTGTAATAAAGTACTACTGAAACAAGTTGATACCTAAATTAGCTTGATTATATTGTATTGTTTTTTCTACTTGATTTGAATAATTACAAATATATTACTTGAAATACTTCTGTTGTATATATGATATATCAAATAATTAAATAAAAGAAATGTATTGTTTTCTATGGTATTAAGTATTTTTTATTTGTTATAGCTAGATTTAAATAAATATACTGGATTTAAATAAATAAAAAGCTTTGGTTCTATAGTATAATTGTTTCATTTAAACACTCTTTTTGACAATATTACTGCATAGAAGTGTAACTAACATAATAGGTATTTTTTATTTGTTATAGCTAATATTGAAAACTAGCGCTAGCGCTAGCGTCGCTAAATTTTGAAATGACTAGCGCTAGCGCCGCTATTATTTTGCCTCACTAGCGCTAGCGCTAGCGGCGCTAGTTTTCATGAGTAGCGCGCACAGCTCTGATAAAAATAGTCTTTAACAATTCATTTTCTTGCGTTTTGCAGCTGCTACATGCGAAGGTCTGGGTGGAAAGTACTGCAGTGTGAATGGAAGATGTTATTACAGAGTCTTTTAGCAGTAAGTCAAACTATGATTACATTGAAGGAGAATGTGATAGTAAGGGCGCAATTATATGGGAAAGGATTTTATTCCAGTTCGATTGACGTTCTCACAGAATGTAAGTATAGAGAAACTGTATGTACAGTATGTAAAATTAACAGTTATGTTGCGAATATGAGCGATATGTACGACTCAAATACCCAAAACAAAATGTTTAATAATGACAAACAAATGGTTGTTCCTCAATGAAGAATATAAAATACATCATTACAATTTGCTACTTACTTTTTCGTGTTAAAATCATTCATCGCAGTTTAAAATTATAAGCCTACTAATCTCTTCTCTAGAAAGTAACAGTCTTATCTACTTTTATTTATTTATAACAAACTAATTATTAAACTACAACTATAAGAAGATAAAATGTAAAAATAAAATATAAATGTTCATTTTCTTTTTTTCAGGTTTCTCTAATATGAAGCCAACAGCAAAGTATGTTTTCAGTGGACCTCGCTTTGGAGAGAATAATGAGATGCGCACTGTTCTATCCCTTGTTTCTGGTTCTATTGACCCTGATTTTGACAGCCTCGAATGTAATGCTGGTTTATATTCGTTGTGGTTTGTCTGTGAATATCTTTTGGAATAAGTTCTTGTGCATCATTACGCAAATTTGTGACATCGCTTGACATAAATGACGTCATTATTGTCCTCTTTAAAAAAAATTAAATGGGAATTACTTTACAGAATTTAATGCGTTCCCACTGAGTTTGTTTTATCACCAAGTCTAATAATAATAATTAGGAGAAAATTAAATATATTACGAGTGTACTTAATTTTATTTAAATAAATAAATGATAAATAATTACGATTGTACTTAAATGATAAATATTTGTGTGTATTTAATGATTTTAATTAGATGATAACTTTGTAATTACACTTCAATTGGTCTGTTCCAAACAGTGATGAAATAATTCAAATAATCTTTCATTAACCTTACATTTTTCATAATCACATTAAGAATCGCTGGACCCGCTCATACCCAACCTCATGCACTTTTTTTTTCTATAAACCCATTTTCAAGGAACATAAACTAAGAGTGAAAAAACCAATCTTGAAGGCTTACGCTGAAGGAACTAACGTTTCGTTTGGAAATTTACAAAAAACAGAAAAAGATTTTATTTTAGACTCACTCAAAAATATTCCCAAGTGATACTGAGAAAAGATTATACAATTTTCTTAGTTATCCATTTCAGCAAAGCTACTGCTTCTAAAATTGAGCATGGGCGGATACAGGGGTGGGGTACAGGGGGCACGTTTGCCCCTTGGCTAGATCCCCATAGGAGACCAAGTCTAAATTTTACTGAAGTCCAGAAAACGCTTCACACCATATTTCCAAAATTGCCCATAAAATCCAAAATTTTCATGCAACTACGATAAATTTTATGCCATTGTGCTCAGAAAATATTTGTCCCTCTTAAAATATTGTTTTTTATTAGTGTCATGTAGAGTATATATAGGGTGACCAGACGTCCTGCATTTTGCAGGACTGTCCCGCATTTAGAGTTTCTGTCCCGCAAAAAACATTGACCAATGCAGGACAATGCAATGTCCCGCATTCTTGTATTTATGCAATTTTCGTACAAATGAAATGTAATTTGTATTCATTATCGTAGGTCTGGCATCCGCGCATCCCCTCATAAAAGTTTAAAAATGTTTTTGAAACCTCCAGTACGACAGACCTCGACGGCCGACGCTCGTCAGTTAAAATTTTGAATTATAATGGCGTTGACGTGTTATTTAATTGTCAGAGTACCCATACATTTTAAAAATGACTTCAAAAAGAAAGTGCACTTTCAATGAAGATTTAGAAAAAGAATATCCTTTTATTAAAAAAGCAAAGAGTGAGAGCATGGTGAAATGTATTAAATGTTTTTCTACTTTTTCAATTGCAAGTGGTAGGAAATGTGACATTAAACGTCATTTAAAATCTACTAAGCATAAACAAGCTGTTTGAGTTTACCTGGATCAAATGCTCCAACAGAGAGGGTATTTAGCATAATGAATAACTTTTGGACAGAAGAAAAAAGTCTGTTAAATATAAATACTCTAAAAGCAGCGTTATTAACGATATGTAATTACGAGATGAGTTGTCTTGAATTTTGTGAATATCTGAACAAAGAAATACCTCTCCTTAAGAAAATACATTCCAGTGCCAAGTACAATTAAATAAAATGTTTTTCAATAAATTAGGTAAGTAAACTATATAAAATTACTTTTTGGTAGTACAATTATTTGTCCCTTATATATCTTTGATAGATAAAGTAAAATGACTATAGAGTGCGGCAAAATGCTTTTAAAAGGTATTGGTTGACCTGTGGAGTGTTATCGAGTATCATAAGAGTATATTAATGTACCAGTGGATCCGTCCCGCATTGGGATAGCAAAAATCTGGTCACCCTAAGTATATACCATGTGTATATATATATATATATATATATATTACAGTCAAAGTGTGTAACCACCCATTTCACGTAATGGCTGAAACTTTTAGTAATTTCGCGAAATGGCTGTTTCACTTGGTCATTTCGCGAAATGACTAAAATCTTCAGCCATTACGCGAAATGGCTGAAATTCCACCATGGTCATTTCGTGAAATGGCTAAAATGACTTTTGTCATGAATTCATAGAAATAACAAACATCACAATAAAATTGGAAACCTTTATTTAACTAACTAAATCTGCTAAAACATGCTAGGGGCACTCAGTATATTTTTCCCCACCCTTTTTTCTTAGCTAAATAATAGGCCATGGGGATGAAATGTCTTTTGGGCCGTAAGTTTGAACTTTCTGCGCTCCATATAACCGGATTTTTCCAGTTTGAATCTCCCCTCCCCTCGTATAAAACTGCTTTTAAACGCCCTTGTATAAAACCGATGGTTAACGAAGTTTCGAAAATGGCGTCTGACAGTGATGTGCGTCGTAAACAGAGCTTTTATCGAGTTCTTAACCGCAGAGAAGGAAATAGTTGGAAATATTTAAAAACGTCAACAAAACGTTTACAGAGATGCTGCTGTTGATCGAAGCACAGTTGGACGATGGTCTAAACGTGCGAGATCATCGGAGAGAGGGAGAGCCAGCCTCGATGATGAGCCACGCAGCAGTCGCCCGGCATCGGCTGTGACATCTCACACTGTGCAACGTGCTAACAGCATCATTCGATCAAATCGGCACGTCACATACAAGGAGCTATCACTGGAGCTAGGAATTAGTGAAGGCATTGTGAATACGATAATTCAGCAACTGGGATACTCAAAAGTGTTCATGTTTGTTCCTCGCCAACTGACTGACAAGATCACAAAGCCCAAAGAAAAGAAATTGCTTCTGAGTCGTTGGTTCGACACGAGACAGAAGGGGATGACTTCCTTTCACGAATTGTGACTGGAGATGAGACTTGGGTACATCACTTTGAACCTGAAACAAAACACCAATCCATGGAGTGGCATCACGCAGACTCCCCACGCAAGAAAAAGTTCAAAATGGCTCCCTCTGCAGGAAAGGTTATGGCCACCATCTTCTGGGACATGAAAGGGGTGATTCTGGTGGACATTATGAAGAAAGGACAAACAATCAACTCGGAGGCATATATTGCTACTCTACAGAGACTCCAGAGACGTATAAAACGAGTTCGACCGGAGAGAAAACTGGAAGACGTCGTCCTTTTGCACGATAACGCAAGACCACACAACAGTTTGCAAATAAGAGAGGCCATCACAAAAATACGCTTGACTGTTACCCCACCCTCCATACAGCCCGGATCTGGCACCTTCAGACTTCCATTTGTTTGAGCCAATGAAGGATGCTATTCGTGGAAGAAAGTTTCAGAGTGACGATGAGGTTGTTGAGGAGGTTAAGAGGTGGCTCCAGCGGACTTTTACCAGCAAGGAATAAAGGTCCTTGTTTCGAGGTGGAGGAAAGCCGTAGAAAAGGATGGAAACTATGTGGAAAAATAAAAACTTGTAAAAAAGGTATGCAACTACTTGTGTACAAAATTTCTGGAACTTACAAGGAAACTTGGAAAGAAAAAAAAAAGGTGGGGCAAAATATATTGAGTGGCCCTCGTACATACAGTACATCCACAGGTCTGTTCAAATAAGTGAGAAACACTTGAAATACACATTTGAACACATTTGAATTTTCAATATAGAGGTTTTCGAATAGTAACGGGGCCTTCAATGTTATTCCGATGTCCGCCATTGAAGGCCCGGTTAGGTCAACTGTATGCCCTTGACAATTGGTTAGGTTAATTAGTGTTATTTTTGTTAAAACTAACGAAAATAACACAACTTAACCAACCAACTGTCAAAGGCATACAGTTGACCTAACCGGGCAAATGATCTTGTACGAAATGACCAAGGTGGAATTTCAGCCATTTCGCGTAATGGCTGAAGATTTTAGTAATTTCGCGAAATGATCAAGTAAAACAGCCATTACGCGAAATGGGTGGTGTACGCGAAATGGGTGGTTACACACTTTGACTGTCACATATATACCAAATATACTGAATTTTCGCCTCTTTACTCTGGCAACACTGTGTAGCAGCACTAGCAGAAAAGACAGTGACACTGAGGGTATGCTATCCGTTCGCGTTTTTATGAATTTTGGGGCGAACTTTTGCAGTGACTGAAATATTTTATCCTAAGTATTATACTGTATAATGTGTATATATACTGTGGAACTACTTAATGTCATATAGGAAGTCTAAGCCTTGGCTTGTTAGGGTTTTCCTTTCGGCAATGGTAGGCTAGTTGGCCTTCGGCAATGGTAGGCTAGTTGGCCTTCGGCAATGGTAGGCTAGTTGGCCTTCGGCAATGGTAGGCTAGTTGGCCTTCGGCAATGGTAGGCTAGTTGGCCTTCGGCAATGGTAGGCTAGTTGGCCTTCGGCAATGGTAGGCTAGTTGGCCTTAGCCTTCGGCAATGGTAGGCTAGTTAGCCTTGGTCTTAGCCTTCGGCAATGGTAGGCTAGTTAGCCTTGGTCTTAGCCTTCGGCAATAGGCTGAGTTAGTTTTTAGATTAACTGATACACGTAGCTGGCAATATCAAACATTTATGCATTGCAAACAATGAAACTATACTTTAGTCATAAAAATTCAACCCGTTTCCTATTGCTACCTCACAGCATGGTGAGTGAAGAGTATGGTATATAAAAAAATGTAGATCAAATAAAATACTCGGCATGATGTCTGTTTGGTGCCCCTCCTGGACTACCCTCCCTGGTTCCGCCCCTGCTGAGACAAGTAAAAGGCTTTTATCCTTAGGAGAATCTTCAGATAGCATCGTAGTTGGAGAAGATAGAGTTTAAGCTGAAGTTTGTCTAATGCACAAGAATAATAAAAAAAACTTTAGGATTATCGAAGTCTCTAGTATGTTTTGGCTCTTAGTAAAGAAGTGTTTGTTACTTTTAAACAAATGGCAAAGACGCATTTTACCGATCTGTTTGGGAAAGCATTTATAAATTTATTTGCTATGATAGGCTTCGTTAACTCCAGTTACACTTGGCAATTATCATCACGGGGTAATAAAACGCTTATTTCAAATACTGATCATCGATTCATCTTCCACAAAAATGGAGGTTATTCCACAAAATTAATCTAACCTGATCTAAATATTCATTGCATGCAACATGGCCAATTCATTCCTCCTTGGATATGGTCTAACATTAATTGCGTCCTCAATGACGGCCTCCAAGGTCAGAAAACATTATGTATGGAGATTGCATACTCGCTCGAGTAAAGAAACAATTATCCGCTTACACGCTGTCTGCTTCTTAAAAGGAAACCAATTACATTAGGGAAAATACTATTCTCTAATAGATTACTCGTCATATTGTATAAGTAAGTGAAATATGATACGACACATTATAGTGATAAATATTTTTCATTCCTCATAGTCACACCAAGACGAAAGATGTCCGTTAACGGCGTAGATGCGTGAAGCTACCGTTTTATTCTTCTATTATTCTTCGGGACACTCTGATGTACCACATGCAGAGTCTTGTGGTTACCATTTTAACTAATTCTATCCAATTTCATGTATTTGCTGATAAAACGTTACATAATTCTAAAACGATGATTCGCCCAATTTTGTGACTTTTATGATAAACGATATGCAGCCATTATTTATTTACAAATAAATAAAGTTACAATAACTAGAAAGAACTTTCTCGATTTTAGCGAATTATTATTATTGTTTTCAAGTTTCAGCAGCCATTATATATATATATATATATATATAATACTCAATGAATTTAAAATTATTATTTAAGTTAAAAAAATAAAGTTAAAATTATTATTAATATTATTAATATAATATTGGTTCTATCCTCGGTTACTACATAACTCATAAGAATACCATAAAAGACAAAATACAGCTTATCTAATATGTACTACACTGTAATTATATATATATATATATATATTATATATATATACTAGGTGAGGTACTCGGCGTTGCCCGGGATAAATTTCACAAACAGACAGACAGGCTGACCGACTCTGTGTTGAGGTTCCCGTGCCAAATTTGGTAGCTCTAGGTCAAACGGTTTGCGCTTGCATAAAGGACAGACAAACAAACAGACAGGCCAAATTACATATAAGATATATATATATATATATATATATATATATATATATAATGAAAAACTTCAGGTAGACAAAAGTAAAAATAACAGCATTACGCTCGATTCATGTAAAATTACATTCGGCTTATTGAAGTTTGATGAATTCAATGAAGAAATAATGATTCAAGATCAATAATATGCAATATATATATTATAATATATATATATATATATATATATATAATGACAATATTACAGAAAAACCATGAGAGAATTCGGAGATGATGCAATTCTTCAACTCTGATTAGTGTTATTTTGAAATAGTGAACATTAAATAGATATGGAAGTGAATGTAAATTGATTTCGAGAGATTACGAACTTCAACAAAACCCTTCTTAAATTTTAGACTCTCTGTGCTGCCAGATGGAAACTGAAAAATCAAGAAGAGGGAAATTTGGCGAAACAATTAATATTCGAGTTGCTTGAGAACTTTCCTCCTATTTTGGCATGACGTAATATTAATAAAATTTCTGCTTTATTAGAATTCTACTGGAGCTCAAGCTTCGCAGTAAACTTCGCTGTTTATAACAACTTAACAAGAGTGTAAGCAAATAATTTTTCTTTTTATTCAGTTTGAAAAGCGCTGTTGCCACGTTTCACCAAAAGCTGTATTTTGTATATACTGTATATCATTTCTTATACTCAGACGAGTGATAATGTTCTGTTGTAAAGAATATTTGTACGAGTCTCCAATTACGTGATTTTGATATTAAATGTATTTGTTTCTCCCGAGAAGCTTTCAATAATGGAATTGGAAAATGAGGAGGGTGATTGGAGGAAAATAAGAAACATGATTTGATTAGGTCCATACACCTCCACTTATCTTCGTTTAGGACAATTTTTTCTGCGAATTTTTCTAGTACTGTCCCTAATGCTCACACACACAGTCTCTCTCTCTCTCTCATATATATACACACACCTTAATTTTGCTTCAGCCCGAACTGTTCACCCTCACGAAGGTAAAGTTTATTGCCCCACCATAAATCTACAGTTTTTACAGTTTAACGTGGAATCCGAACCATGAACCTAGTAGCCCAAATTCTTTAACACTCGTGTCATGTGTTGGCTTTCAAGAGGAAATTCAATTGTTTATATTAGACTGTAGTAAATTGAATCAAATGCATAACATTAATATACAATAGGTAAAATGTAATTTAAAAAATATATATTACATATTAAAGATCAAAGTGAAACATTAGTTGGCAACAATGGAGAGAGATTTGAAATACGATGAAGGCCGGAGACGTATAGTATATCCCTAAAAGGTCAGTCTCGTTACGAAGTATTTAGAAGAAGGTCGGAGTTGTTTAAAAATGTAATTAATTTGTGATTTAGAAATTAGTTAATTGAATCTTCTTCCGCAATATGGTATTAAATAAATTCACACTCGCTTTCCCCCGTCATTATTAATGTCTTAATTAAAACAAATCGGAGAATAAGAGTAAAATCTGTAGTCAATCGAACTCGTCCTCCTTTGTTACTAAATGGGTCGCCATGCAACCCCTGTTTTGAGTTCATTTCGGTCACGGCTACCTTTAATAGAATACAGATAATCAGTGTAACTTAGTAAAAAGAGTGCGGATAACTTAAATTAAACGAAAAGTAAATAATAATTAAAGCCATTTCACGACATTAGGGTACTCATTTATCTACCAACCATTTTTATTTTTGTATGGAAGGATGCATCCGGGGCCAGTGGACTCGTAATTAGTGATACAATCAATCACACCACCACCTAGGCACAAATTATATATATATATATATATATATATTATATATATATATATATATACCGGGTGGGCCAAAAACTATCACCCAACTTTTGAAAAAATATTGTGGTTCACCCTGTATAGTGATCTTACTGCTGAGGCTGTATGTTGTACCCATACTTTTACTCTTTGAAACGCCAACTGGAGGGAGGTATCAGACTATGGTGCTCAATTGAAGGGCGGTCAAAGTCAGCAATTGATACTTTCAATGACAGTCAGTTTCTCCATAAATAATTAATTTTCCTAATTTTTACACAAAATAATTTATTTATTTTCCTTTTCATTTCAGATCATTCTGCTATAGTTGGTGAACAAGTTATAGCATAATGAAATACTCTTTGGAAGATGAAGCATTGATATTGAACCTGCGTAAGGAGGTTGCACTGGGGTGCAAAGCGAATGAAGAAAGAGTTTCCAAACAAACGATGGACGATACCTGGACTTCAATATTTCAAAGAAAATCGATATCACAGGGTCGACCAAACGAAAAGAAGGCAGTGAAAAGCCAAAAACATCACGTACTGAGGAAAATATTGACACGGTTTCATCCATGATATGCAGTCAATAAGAACGGCCCAATATCCACAGGTCCGTTAGAGAAATTTAAAAAACTACTGGTATTTCTCGCTCTAGTGTTCGTCGTATAGTAAAAGATGATCTGGGTCTTAAATGTTTTAAGAGAGTCGAAGTTCATAAGCTCTCTGCATCAAATAAGCAAGCAAGAGTTGAAAAATGTCGTGCTCTGTTAGATCGATTCCCAAACAGAGAAGTGTCGAAAATATGGTTCAGCGATGAGAAGACCTTTACGGTTGCTTCAACAATAAACACACAAAATGACCGAATTTATGGAAGACAGGACAAAAAATCTATGTCTAGACCGACTTTGCAGGGAACATCCGCATTTTTCTCAAAAAGTTATGGTTTCCATCTTTATTTCAAAGTTAAGACAGTCAGAGATTGTTTTTGTTGATCAAAATGCCAAAATCACTGCTGCTTATTTTATATACAGGGTGGTGCAAAAGTCTGGACCCATAGGCAATTTACTATATAAAAATATATTTCGATTTTTATAATCAGTGGTTTACGTTAACAAACCAAGAACAATACAAGCGCTAAAGGATAACATCAACAGAAATTGAAGCCATAAGAACGAATATTACTATGCTTACAAATGTGCAAAGGTCTTGTGTCAACCGAGTAGAAACGTGTTTGGAAGAAGATGGACATCAATTCGAACACTTATTGTAAATTCTGAACTAGAACGTTAAATTTAACATAATTTAGTCACTGGTGAATGGTTAATTAAATTTAATTTCATAATAAACTTCCTGCAGGCAACAATGTTTTTCCATATAAACCGCCCTATGGGTCCAGACTTTTGCACCACCCTGTATATTATATACAGTATATATCAGTTTAGTTATTTAAGTACAAAATAATTAAGGTTTGTCACGCACTTTCAATATTAATAAGAAATAATTTTTTCAGGGACATCGTTAAGTTATCAAAATTTATTATTTATGTAATTCATTTAAAGAATTATTTTTCTACGTCAGGTTATACAGTTTCTACATCATCATCATCATCATCATCATCAGGCCTCATTTAGAATATGCCGTTCAGTTTTGGTGCCCGTATTTGCGTGAGGATATTGATAAGTTAGAAAGGGTTCAGCGTCGTGCCACGAAACTAATTCCGTCATTGCGCAACAAACCTTATGAAGATAGGATTATAGCTAGACTTGCATTCACTCGAAACTAGGAGATTAAGGGGGAGCTTATTGAAGTTTTCAAAATCGTTAAATAACATCGATAACGTAAATTTTGACAAACTGTTCACTTTCGATAATAGCAACTCGTAATAACGGATTTAAGTTGCGTGGCAGACGTTTCATTACTAATATCGCTAAAAACTTCTTTACGTTTAAAGTAATTGATAAATGGAATAATCTTCCCGCGTCAGTCGTTAACTCTATCAGCGTTAATATGTTTAAGAACCGTTTAGATAGGCATTTTAAAAATATTAACGTTTAAAATAATAAAACAATTAGTAACAGGAGCTCGGGGGGAGGGTCGAGGATGAGTCTGTTGACGAGACGATTAATGCCAGCTTGTGACATGCCAGCGTGTGATGCCAGCAATAAAATAAATAAAAAAATTATACTAACACGAACGTAGTTGTAGCTCGTAGAGTAAACTAACCCACTTTTTGTTTAACTTTACCTACTTCTTTTTCTTATCCTCTCCTTACTTGCATGTCTGTAACTCTACTTGCATGTCTGTAGTTTGCATGGTATGATAGTGAGTTAAGACTGTGTTTGCATGGTTTGTAAGCGTTCTTATTTTACTTATTTTCATCTTTCACTCCTCTCCTATTCTCTTCGACTATTTTTCCGACTTGTCAGCAGTGGCCGGCGGATGACGATGAGAGTCTTTCTCTCTCTTTTTTCTGAATGAAAGTTAACCCACGAATGATAGGTTATGCTACTTACTTAACCCCTTATTCTCCTCTTTTAACCCCCTCCTCTTTCCTTTCTCTCGGGCTAACCTTAGAGTGGATCTTAGGGTCTTTGTTAGCCTTAGCTTCTGTAGATCATCATTATTATTATCCCCGCCCCAACACCACGTAACTTCAAACTGAGCCTCTGAGCCTCTACACTTTCCGTATAGATTTAATTAATTACAAGTTTTGTTTCATTTGAAATTCGCATATTTTTTATAATTTTTAATAACTTACTTTTGGCATTTTGATGATATTTCTTGGTTGTTGAAGAGTGGGAAAAGAACAGAGAAGGCATTGGGGTGCCTTGAGCCAGAAAATACTGGGAATCATTGGTAGAGATACGCAGACATCTGCAGATATATATATATATATATATATATATATATATATATATATATATATATATATATATATATATATATGCAGAAGGTCTGTTACTCCCAGTGATAAAAGGTTCAAAATCCTGTTATTTCACACCAAGACTGGTTTTTAATGGAACACTGACTGGCAAACAGGAAACTAATGGAAATTTGAGGAAAACAAAGCATACGGACATGCAAGTTTTGCACACCAAATATCTTACCTTCGCGAAGTAAGGTTGTTCATGAAAGGGGGAGGGCGAATTCTAACTAACCGTTTACCCTACCTAATTAATACCTTGGGGTAAACTTAAAGCTGATTCAGAAGAGTAAATTCCTCCACAATTATCACAAAATACAGTAAAATTTATGATACATTTTGGATAGTGATATTGAAAACATTATTTTTGGATTCAGTATTTCTCATATGATATGAGGCCCTCGTAGGAAGAAGTGGCTAAGCGACAAGTAAAAAAAAAAAAAAAAACGCCAGGAAACGCAGTTAAAAGTTGTACTAATTTGAAAGTGGGATAACTTTTTAACTTTTGAAGACATTTCGACGAATTGTCTTGAAAAGTTCAAAAGTTATCCCACTTTCAAATTTGGTACAACTTCAACTGCGTTTCCTCGCGTTTTTCACTTATGTCGCTTAGCCACTTCTTTCTATGAGGGCCTCATATAATCTCACTGAATGTGATTCCCATTTCAATTCGCGGCCAAGGATGAGAAATCAGCGAGTAAGAATCTCAAGAGGAGGCGATTCTCAAATCAATCTGTTCTCATTAATTACAATTCTCATTCATGGATTTTCCACTTTAATTAAAGTTAGGTTAGGCTAGGTTAGGTCAGGAAATATAAGCCATTGTCATTTAACGCCTTTACAGCGAAATCGAATGGGAGTGACCGTTTCTCAAAACTCTCTTGTCAAATGTGAATTTTCCAACTTGTGCATTCTCAATTAGAGACCGCGAATGGGGATTACGCCATGGTCGATATCGTAACACCGCTTCTCGTCAATCAGCGGAGTTAAGCGATATTGAGTGTGGAGTGTAGTTGAATGGAAGATCGTCCTCCGCATCCAGATTATGTAACGGCCCTCAAATGCTTCGAACCCCCGAGTAAAGTTGTAGGTCTCCTCTGTCATACGACCTTTTAAGACGTTGGGAAAGACATTAAACAACCCAACGAAACAAACAAACAAGACCAACCAAGTAAAAATGGAAATGGAATAAATTAAGAAGTAATCATCTTTCTTACAGCCTAATGGATACAAATATATTTGTTTGGGTTAAGTGGCACGAATACAATTTCCTTTACTCGTTGAATTTGGCACTTGGTAAATTACATTTGGTATTTACCATTGTTATAATAGTGCCAGGATTGAAGAGTTGGGCGCAATGCAATAAGCACTGATAAATATTTTCATAAATATTATATATATACACTACCGGTCAAAAGTTTAAGTACACCTACTAATTTCCAATGTTTTGCTGCTTAGTTCATGACAAACTTCAAATATAAACTTAACAGGTACTAGAGATGAACTTGCTTATCTGGCTTTCATATTGTATGCTTCAGTGCATCTGCCCTATGCAGTGTGTTGTAATACAGAAGCTTCTTCAAAATAGCCTTCAAAATGTGTTAACGTCTCGCATGCAATCTAAAATTAATGCCATGAGCTCTGCACAAAGGTTCAAAAACAGTTTAAAAGTCTTTACTGCAGTAGTGTGTTTCTTCAGGACTATGTTAATACATGTGACCAGTTATTAACATGCGCTGCAGGTCTTTACATATAAAATCCTAACAGAGGAGCTAACTTTGTAGTTTAAGGTATATTTGTGTGTTTCAAAAAGTAAAAATGGGTGCCAAAGCTCAGTTAACAACAGAAAAAAAGACAGTCGATTGTAACTTTGAGAAATGAGGGCCAATCACCGATGCAAATTGCAAAAAAATTAAGAGTTTCTGTGAATGCAGTTGCTTGTGCCAATGTGCCATTAAACGGTACGAAGAAACTGGTCAAAATAAGGACAGAAAAGGTGAGGGCGACCAAGAACCACAACAGATTCAGAGGACATGTATATCCGAGTCACCAGTCTGCGCAACAGACGCCTCACAGTACCTGAAATCAAAGCCCAGTTGAACAATTTCAGAAGTATATACAACAGTTTCAACATCAACTGTTCAGAGAAGACTAAGAGAGAGAGGATTAAAAGGACGAACTGCAGCAAAGAAACCAATGCTGAGACTCCAGAGCAAACCGAAAAGGCTAGACTTGGTTAAAAAACACCAAAAAATGGACTGTTGAGCAGTGGAAATTTGTCCTTTGGACTGACGAATCAAAGCTCGAAGTTTTGGATCCAAACGCAGAGTATTTGTGGGCGCAGAGTGGGTGAAAGAATGACACAGCAGTGTGTTGTGCCAACAGTGAAGCTCGGTTGAGAAAGTGTGATGGTCTGGGGATGTTTTGCAGGGGAGCAAGTTGGAGATCTCCACAAAGTCACTGGAATAGTGAAACAACGTGGCTATCACAGCATTCTACAGCGCCATGCCATCCCATCTGGACTGCGACTAGTTGGCCAAAAGTTCATAATGCAGCAAGACAACGATCCTAAACATACTTCCAAGCTGTGTCAAAATTACCTGAAGCAGAAAGAACGGCAACGTCAGCTCACAGTTATGGAATGGTCAGCACAGTCCCCGAATCTGAACACCACCGAGCTAGTGTGGGATGAACTGGATCAACGAGTGAAAGCCAAGTAGCCATCCAGTGTTCAGAAGCTCTGGGAACTCTTACAAGAGTGCTGGAAGCAGTTTTCACCAGACTATCTTCTTTCTCTTGTTGAGCGCATGCCTCGAATTTGTTCTGCTGTAATTGCTGCTAGAGGAGGCTATTTTGATGAATCTAAAATTTAGACTTTGCTTTTGGTAAATTGTCCTGATTTGTTACTATTTAAGTTCCCATGTTCATACTTATGAATTTGTGTCATGATAACTTAGTTAATAAATAAAAAACTAAAAAAAATTTGAAATTTATGAATATTTCAGGGTGTACTTAAACTTTTGACCGGATATATATATATATATATATATATATATATATATATATATATATATATTTTTTTTTTAACTGCAAACATGCGGTATAATTAATGTAAAGAACGACGCTTGTATAGGAGAATATTCCGCGCAAGATGAGGAGGGAGAACGAAACAAATGAAAAAATGAGGTAACCACCCGGGAATCGAACCCGGGATCTTCCGATTGCCGGTCAGATATGATAACCATTACACCATGGGCCTCACTCGATCAAATGCCGTACCGGTAATTCTACATACGCGCAGAAACCAATGCCCCAAGGGGGCACCTCCCGCATGCCGTACAATATATATATATATATATATATACACACATTATACAAGCATCATAACTTAATATTAGTTTTCGATTACTGTAGCAATATATCGACTTTTTGTAATTTGACTTTTAATTGAGTAGGTGGCGCATGCTCCGCTTATCCTGACTGCACGCCACTGATATATAATATATATATATATATAATATATATAAATGGTAGACTTCGGTCATTAAAGAATACCTAACTGTTTATCTATTTCGTAACCAAGTTACATATCTTCACGCCAATAAATATATTACATTCAACAAAATCAATATACGATATTTTCATCAAATACTTGTTAAAATTTACTTTAAAATAAACAAGTACAGAAGTTTTCAGTCACGCACTCAATATTAATTCTTAAAAATTTTGTTTACATATATTTATTAGTGCGAAAGTCTTCATTCAGTGGAAATTACATTAATTAATTATATTAGCATGTTTTGAATTGAATGGTGAACATTTTGAACACTTATAGGATATGGTTTCATAAATAAATGGACAGTATTTCCCATTGGGTAAAGACTTGTTCAGTCACACTGTACTACAGTAGATCACTCCCCCCAGTGATACTCTTATTTCCAATGATAATTTGGTATCCTCAATGCGATACTTATGGGCCTATTAATTTTTATGACATTTCCTCTATACCGTTTTTGATGACATACAGTTTCGGTAAAAAGTTCGCCTAGAAATAAAATTTCTATGTAGCATGAAAAATTACTAATTGGTAAAAGTTGTTTTTCTCTGCATATATATATATATATATATATATACAGGGTGAGTCAGAAGTAGCGCCCGATTTCTGTCAGTTGATTGTTTGTTTGCCATTTGTATTACAGTGTACAAGAAGGTATAAATAAATGAATGACATGTTTATCTAACAATTTTTCGGGGGAAAATTATTACGGAACTGTACCAAGCTGTTTTACTTGCAATTTTCAAAGTGCCCTCCCTCGTGATCGATGCACAATCTGACAGCCGAAAAAAACAGAAATCGGGCGCTACTTTTGACTCACCCTGTATATATATATATATATATATATATATATATATATAGTAAGTTAAAGTGCCTATTAGCGGTTATGCAGTGGACTGTGAACATGGTGTTTAAAGAGTATGCTCATTAGCAACTTTGCTAAACCTCGTGATCAAAGTAAACCACATACAATTAGGAATTTTAAACGATTACATGATCCACATTCTAATTGCATAATACACTTTTATAAAAGCCCGGTTAACGCCAGAAGATTTTATTGATTCGTGAAAGGGAGATACACTATATAAAGGGTTAAAACTTCAATTGTCCAAACAATAAAAGAAAATAATAAACATGAAAAAACGTTTCAATAAAAGAGGAGGTTTCGTACTCCGGTCAACGAGACAAAACACTCAAGATGGAACGAACAAAACCAGTGGACAGCACCATTTAACACGGTTTTAATTATCTACAAGTTCTAAAGTTGTGGTCAGAGTAATGGCGAATTTGAGACTAAAGGGGGAGAAAGGAGATTCGAATAAAGCCCCCCCCCCCCAGTATACGCCGTGGGGGGGGGAGGTTATCGCATGACACCAAAACCAGGAGGAAAATATATAAAATATATGCGTAAGTTAAGGGGGTAAAAAAAAAAAAAATATCTCCCATTTTTCATTGTAAACCTACCTGTTGAAGCTTGTGATTTTATACTTGACTTCTTGCCCTCTCGTTATGCTTACGTACACCTTCGTTCCATTGTTTAAAAGTTTGGAAAATTGTTCCCCTTTGTCACGTAGAAGATAGATTACCACAGCGTTCCCTGAAGAGAAAAAAAATATCGTTAATATACTCATTTTTACGAGTTTTCAGACATTTTCTTCGTTCACACACACACACACACACACACACACACACACACACACGTGTGTATATATATATATGATACACACAGCCCGTGCATGGAACAAGGAACTCTTCTAGGAAAATTAAATCCACTGTGGAAAATTTGGGAGTACCCAGTGGCGTATCAAGGGAGGGGCGAGAGGGGCGACCGCCCCGAGCGGCACTTCCCGAGGGGCGGCAAATTACTGTCAGGCGGGCGCAGTATGCAAAATTTTGGGTTTTTATGTTTTAAAATGCAACCCTCCAAAAAATTATATCTCATCATTGTCGCGCGTTATTTGTTAAAACTACTTCAGTGGATCGTTAAATGGGATCTAGTGGAATCTTTGCCTCATATAACAATTGCCCTCCTGATCTGTCTAACTACATGCATGTCCGTGGCAAGTTGCGAACGAAGTTTCTCGAAACTGAAACTTATAAAAACTTACCTCAGGTCAACTATAAGTCAATCTAGACTGAGCAATTTGGCGATTATTTCAATTGAACGCGAAGTTGCAGAGACAATGGACATAGAAAAAATCATTCATGAATTTTCTGTTATGAAAGTCCAAAAATATAACTAGGCATTATACATTATATAGTTATTGCTAAAATTATGTAGTGTATTATGTACGGTACATTATGTAGTATTGTTAAAATTGAAGTTGCTTTACTTAAGTTTTTCTTCCAATAAAAGTTTTGTTTAGAAGTGTATTTTTGTAAAGGAATTGTTTTTAAAATTGAAAATTGTTGCAGGGGGGGGGGGGGGGGGGGGGGTTGGCATTTTCGCCCCGAGCGGCAAAAAGTATTGGTACGCCTCTGGGAGTACCGAAATGGAAGACCCACCTAATCTTGGATAAGCCATATTGACATTAAAAAAAATAATAATAAAAAATAACTCAGAAGGAGAACATGAACTCTTGCTGAGAAAAATTAAAAAGACACCAACGAAGAAACAAATATGGGATGAAAAGAAAAAAAGATCCCATGGCTAGAAATAGCAACACGGTTTTAAGAAGAAGAAAAAGATCGGGATAAGCAGAATAAGCGAGAAGCTGAATAAGCATAAGCGAAAATAAGCAGACGGAAAAAGCCGGAATAAAAATGTTTTAGTGGTGTCAAGAATAAAACATAAACAGTTTCAAGGTAAGAAGTTCATAAATTTCCCTTCGGTTATTAAATTTAGGTTAAATAAGCTGACATTTCAGCTGTAATTGTTTAACAAAAGAGTATGGAAGTCCTGTTTATGGACAAATAGTTAGGCTGGTTCATCTTTGGCCTAGGTCTTCCATCTCCAACGTAGCCTAGGTTGTGTTTAGGCTACTCTGGTTGGAGCAGGACCTATTTTTTCCATATCTATAATGGTGGCCCGTGTGGGGAAGGGTTATTTGCTGTGAAAACCTTAAC
Organism: Bathynomus jamesi; assembly: GCA_023014485.1. Taxonomy (NCBI): domain Eukaryota; kingdom Metazoa; phylum Arthropoda; class Malacostraca; order Isopoda; family Cirolanidae; genus Bathynomus; species Bathynomus jamesi. The sequence goes on from JAJOZX010005979.1 coordinate 251,441, forward strand.
CTTGAATAAAATAAAATAAAAAAAAAAAAAAAATAAAATTACGCCTTATCAAACATTTTGACATCTGAACAGAATTTATTCCATGTTTGGCTTTTTCAAATACTTACTACATATAAATAATAATAAATTACGAAGCCCTAACTAAAAATAAAAATAAGAAATAATTCAAATGCTTCAAAACTTATCATTTGGTCATAAATGTGGTAAAATTCTAGAATAAGGGTAATCAGAAGCCTAGCCTATTTAACCAAAATAAAGCTTATTTATAGAGTTGAAAGGATTTTGGGGACTTAATTTTGGAAAAATAAAATAAAAAATATGGCTGAATGTGAAGCAATTGAGGCAAAGATTAAATCATTAAAAAGGAAGAGATCAGCAAGGAAGGGAGTCATTACCAGGCTTTTAACTACCTTTAATAGCAAAGAAAATCCAAATAAAAGGGATTATGATACTATTTTGGGTGGTTTAAATAGAATTAAACAGGAAATAATAATTATAGACGAGGAAATTGTTACAGAAACTGATGCGTTAAATGTTGGTGAAGAGACATATACAGCACTTTTGTGTGAACAAGAACAGAATATTTTTGAAATAGATTCTCACATAAATGAATTATATGCTGCTTTAGATAATCTACCAAATAATTTAGAGGCTACAAATCAAAGTTTGATTGAGGCCTTCAGAAATGTATCCATTTCTAATGATGACAATAAACAACTAAAAGCCAAGTTACCAACATTACAAGTACCAATATTTGAGGGTGATCGAACAAAATTTCAGTCTTTTCTAGAAAAATTTGATAGTTTAATTGGCAACAAAGATTATATATCTGATGTTGACAAATTCAGTTATCTCCTTAATTATTTAAAGGGCCCAGCCCTAAAACTGGTTGATGCCTTACCGGCAATTGGCAGTTCATATAAAATAGCTCTCAAATTACTAGAAAGAAATTTCCTAAATAAAAAGAAATAGTAAATGATTTAGCAATAAAATTAAAAAATATAAAACCAGCCAAGGATAACCATCAGGATCTGTACAATTTCTATTGTGAAATTGAATGCATGTTAGGTCATCTACAAAATAATGATATAGATCTAGAGAAATCAGCATGGTTTATCCAAGCCATAATATTTGATTGTTTACCTACCCAAATTAGGGATATTTTCCAAAGAATAACGGGAAATACATACCCTACCCTTGTGAAATAAGGAATGAATTTCCAAATGTTTTGTCAATGTACAAATCTTCAAAGATTGATTCACAAACAAAGATTGATTCACAAACAAAGATTGATTCACAAATAAACCAAACAAAGAAAATACAAAACAAAACCACAACAACAACAAAAAGACAAATCAGAACAAAAAGTGATAGGTCTAACTCCTACACTACGAAATTTTAATGTTACGACAGAATTTGTACGTAAGTGTAAATTTTGTTCGGCTGATGATCACATAGCACACGATGTACTAAATATGTAGACTTAGAATCCCGGATAAATAGGTGTTCTCAGTTAAACCTTTGTACTAAATGCACAGCTGCAGGACATACTAACAAAGACTGCAAAACAAAAATAAGATTCAAATGTGTTAATTGTGGAAGTTTAAATCATGTCTCTTGTCTTTGTGATTCATTTAAAAATTCAAATAAACAAAACCTAAAGAAAAATGAAAAAACATTTAATGGACATATATCAATAAATAATGTCAATAAAAATTCTAGTGTACTCCTACCTACAATAACCTTGGATTTAAAAAATAAAAAGGTGGGACAACTCCTATAAGATGTCTAATAGATTCTTGTTCCCAACAAACATTTGTAGATCAATCATTAGTTAATCAATTAGGCCTACAAACTCATAAAAATGAACAAGAATTGTGTATAACATCATTTGTCAAAGAAAATGAACAGAAAGAAAAATATATACAGTCAATTTAGATCTGGATATACCCACAGAGAATAAAACAACAAACATAGAAGCAGTAGTCATTGAACAAGTTGGTCAACAAAAATTTAAAATACCAAATTTAAAAGAAGTAATACAACAACTTAAAAAGCAATATAAAATTGCAGATAGAAATTTAAATGATGATATAATAGATAATGTTCAAATGTTAATTGGAGCTGATTATATTCACTTAATTCAGAAGGGCATAGTCAGAATAGGAGATGGGATTGCTCTAGATACTCACTGGGGTATAGCTCCACTGGGACACATAGATAAATATAAAATAACAATGAAAAATAAAAATATATGACTAACAAACTTGCCCTATTATGACAAGGTCTTACACAACTCAAATAATGACATAAATACTGAAATATTAAATAAATCATTAACAACTGAAGAATTAGATAAAGGTGTACAACAGCTCTGGCTATTAGAGTCAGTGGGGGTGCAAGATGGTGATCATACAGATGAAAATCAATTAATGGCTGAAAATTTTGAAAACACCATCATGTATGAAAATGGCCATTATTCAATTGAACTACCTTGGAAGATCAATAGTCCAAAATTAAATGATAATCTAAAGGTAGCTAAAGGTCATCTCTATAATTTGATGAAAAGATTAAAAAATGACAAGAGAATTAAAATGTATGATGATGTTTTCAAGGACCAGTTAGAAAAAGGCTTCATTGAAGAAGTTAAAGATCACCCCTTTAAAAAAGACAACTGCCATTATCTTACTCACACAGGAGTCTATAGAAAGGATGCACCCACAACAAAACTTAGAGTTGTGTATAACTGTAGTCTTAAAGATGGCAATAAGCATAGCTTGAATGACTGTCTCATAGAGGGGCCTAATCTTATTTCAGACCTTGTAAAAATCCTTCTAAGATTTAGATTAGATGACTATGCAGTTCAAAGTGATATAAGCAAAGCTTTTTTGAGAATTCATCTGAAAAATAACTATGACAAAGATCAACTAAGATTCTTGTGGTTTAATGATCCATATGACTTAAATAAAGGGTTTAAAACATTTAAATTTAATGTGGTTTTGTTTGGAGCAAATGCAAGTCCTAGTTTACTGGCTTTAACCATCAAACATCACTTAAATTTGTATGATGAAAATGATTTAACTGTTCAGTTCTTGAAAGATCACTTCTATGTAGATAACCTTGTAGGATCAACCAAAACAGAGTCAGAATTAAATGAAGTTTACATAAAAGCAGATAAAATAATGAAAGAAGGTAATTTTGAATTAAGAGAGTGGATCACAAATAATGAGAGACTAAATCAAAAAATAAAATCAGAAGACAAAGGATTAACAGAACCAACAAACAGGGTGAAAACATTAGGCATGATCTGGGATTTGAACTCAGATTCTAAAGTTCATGATTCACTCTGCACAAAAGGCTACACCTTAGATACAACAGCTAACACAAAAAGAAAGATCTTATCCGAAAGTTCAAAAATATTTGATCCTATGGGTTTACTCCTTCCTTCTACTATCAGATCCAGGGTTCTTTTACAAGAATTTTGGAAACAGAAAGTAGACTGGGATGATCCTATAACCAATAAACAACAAGATAGCTGGAAAAGGTTAGCTAAAGATCTCAATAAATTACAAAACATAAATATTCCCAGAGTTTGTGGACACAGAGATACACCTCAAACCTTGCATGTATTTGGTGATGCCAGTGAAAAGGTGTATGGCTGTTGCGCTTACCTTGTAGGTGAGGATGGCAGCCATTTGATCTATGCCAAGGGGAAAGTAACACCCTTAAAACAAAAGAAAACTATTCCTCAGCTTGAACTACTTGCGGGTTATCTAGCTGTAAAAATAACAGTATTTCTCCATGAAGTCTATTATGATGTAAACATCACAACTACATATATTTGGCTTGACAGTCAAATCTGCTTGGCATGGATCAACTCTGATGAGTTAAACTCAAAAAACATCTTTGTCCGTAACAGATTAAGAGACATTAAAGAAGCTAGACAAAATTTGGACATAACCTTCAGATACATTCCAACAAAACAAAATCCTGCAGACTTTCTCACAAGAGGATTATCCTGTAAATTACTAAAATCCAACAAAAATTGGTTTCATGGACCTGAATTCATTCAGGATGAAACAATGTGGCCAGCAGAACAAATTAATGTAAAACTTAACATGATAACCACAAATAAAGTTGAGCCACTATTAGATTATAACATTATTCTGACTTTGGCAAACTTGTAAGGGTAACATCTTACTGTCTCAGATTCATTCACAACTGTTTAAAGAAAAAAATAAACAAAGAAATAATGATAATGAAATGTATACAAGTCTAGCTACCAAATATTGGATTAACCACATACAACAAACAGAATACAAAAATGAAATAGATTTTCTAACAATTGGTAAACAAATGAACAAAGTACCCTCTGTGGTAATAAACTTGAATCTTTACATTGACAAAGATGGCTTATTAAGATGTAAGGGTAGATTAAACAAATCACAAATCACATATAACAGTAAACAACCCCTTCTTCTTCCTAGGTTCCATCACATTACAACCCTAATTATTAGAGAGAAACACAATGAACTTTATCACATGGGCGTTCCACAAACATTAAATGCCATTAGAAAGTTGTATTGGATACCCAAAGGCAGAATGACTGTAAAGACAGTTTTGAATAACTGTGTCACCTGCAAAAGGATTCATTCCAGATCTTTCAGGAAGACCAATCCTCCTGATTTGCCAACAGAGAGAGTCACCTTTAATAGGCCTTTTGAAACAGTTGGCATAGACTATACAGGAAGTTTGACTGTTGGTCTGGGAACAACAGAACAAAAAATGTACATCATACTTTACACATGTTCATCTTCTAGAGCAGTCAGCTTAGACATAGTGAGTGATCTCTCCGCAGAATCATTTGTCTATAGCTTTAGAAGATTTTGTGCTAAGCATTCTGTACCCAAAATTGTTTGGACAGATAATGCAACCTATTTCAAGGCTGGTGAAAACCAAATAAATGACATATTACAAAATTCACATACCATAACATATCTACAAAATAACAAAATAAAATGGAAATACATCCCTGTTGCATCACCATGGTATGGAGCAATCTGGGAAAGGAATATCCAAACAATAAAGAATTGCCTAAAGAAATCAATAGGTAAAAAACAAATTGAATTCTTTGAACTTCTCACTCTCATTAGTGAAATTGAGAATGTTGTCAATAACAGACCTCTTACTTATGTAGGGGATAATATTAATGATGTAGAGCCTCTCACCCCAAATCATTTGATTAAGGGAGAAGTCAAAAATTTAAAAAGCAATGGAGTGATGAATACCTTGTTGGGTTGAGAGAGAGACATAAATATATACAAAACAAAGACTGGGTTAATGAAATCAGGGTAGGAGATGTAGTTCTAATTAGACAAAATACACCAAGACAGTGTTGGCCATTAGGTAGAGTTTTAGAACTAAAAACTGGGGAAGATGGATTAACCAGGGTTGTAAAACTTAAAACTGCTTCAGGTGAAACTATAAGAGATGTATCACTCTTATACCCACTAGAAGTAGGACCAACTACTGTTAACAAAAATGATCATGAAGATGAATCTATAATAGATTCTGATGATGATCAAAATTTGACCCAAACTATACCAAACCTAACCTGTTCAATAAATGATGTAACTAGTCCTACTACTACAATAACCTATACCACAAATAGTAGACCACAACGTTCAACTGCTCTACGAGCTAGGCAGATGTTACAACAAAAGATAAGGGCTGGAGTATTGTAATATTTCCTATGGAAAATAAATTAAAATGCAACACCCTTTCATTTGGAAAGGTGAGGACTTTATAAAATGCTACACTTTTTATATTAAAAAGTGAGGAAAAACAAAAATGGAATAACAAATAAAACATAAATTACAGGTAATCTAAGATGGGTTAACAAATATTAAAGAAAAAATTGGGTTTCACATGCATTTTTCCTTTCTGGCTGGCCCCAATGTGTGGAAAATTTGGGAGTACCGAAATGGAAGACCCACCTAATCTTGGATAAGCCATATTGACATTACAAAAAAAATAACAATAAAAAATAACTCAGGAGAACATGAACTCTTGCTGAGAAAAATTAAAAAGACACCAACGAAGAAACAAATATGGGATGAAAAGAAAAAAAGATCCCATAGCCAGAAATGGCAACACGGTTTTGGGAAGAAGAAAAAGATCGGGATAAGCTGAATAAGGATAACAGGGGCGACGAATAAGGGCGAGACGAAAGAAGCCGGAATAAAAATTTATTATTGGTGTCAAGAAATAAAAAACAAAAACTTCAAGGTAAGAAGTTCATAAATTTCCCTTCGGTTATTAAATTTAGGTTAAATAAGCTGACATTTCAGCTGTAATTGTTTAACAAAAGAGTATGGAAGTCCTGTTTATGGACAATAGTTAGGCTGGTTCATCTTTGGCCTAGGTCTTCTATCTCCAACGTAGCCTAGGTTGTGTTTAAGCAGGACCTATTTTTTCCATATCCACTATAGTCCGAATAAGTAATAGTAAATGACAAACACTATAGTTTTTTCTTTTTCATGATGTTAGCCCGACGTGGGCAACGGGTCACTCGCAGAGAGGTCTCAAAACACAGCTTCCCTTACCAGCTATCTGCAAAGCAGATAGGATCCAGCTTGGGACAGGATCTGGGATTTACAGCTACACCGAGCCTACTATATTCAGAACCTCAATACAAGCAAAAGACTCGTTGCATTCACGTCGGATTGAATACATCAAAGAAAAAGGGGAACTACCGTGTGACCACAAAAATTGTCCGTTTTTAATCGCTTATTACTCAGTCATTATTGCAGCTTCACAAATGAAATAAAAAGCATTCGAAAGAGAACATTTTAAAGTTTTAATTTATTCTACATGTGTTCAAAGTGACGTCCCTGGACATTCTTACATTTCACACAACGGGAAAGGAAGTTATTTATTACATTTTCCAAAACGCTGCATTCAATGGACTGTACATCTATACCACCGCTTGCTTTAATTCTTCGATAGAGGATGGCTCTTGCCTGAATACTTTTGTCCTTGACAAATCCCCAGAGAAAAAGGTCCATAGGTGATAGATCGGGAGATCTTGCGGGCCAGGGAAACTGCGAGCGATGAGAAATGAATCTTTGTTCAAAAAATCTTGTTAAACATTCCAGTGATTGCCTAGTTGTGTGGGCTGTTGCTCCGTCTTGCTGAAACCACTTGTTACTGCAGTTTTCTTGTTCAAAAACAGTGTTCAGCATTTCTACATATCTTTCTGAAGTTACTGAAAGCGGTCTCCTTGTCTATGGGTCCTCAAAAAAGTAAGGACCATAAACCTTGCTGCTACTCAAACCACACCAGACAGTAACTTTTGGTGAATGCAGAGGTTTCTCTAAGTGTATATTTGGCTTGTTTTGTGACCAACACCGGTAATTCTGTCTGTTGATGAACCCATTGAGATAGATGTGGCATTCATCACTGAATATTATGTCACTTAATCTTATCTGGTTTTGTTCAATTATTGTTTCAATGCGTTCACAAAACATCAAACGACGCTGGTAGTCTTGTTCGCTAAGCTGTTGCAAACACATAATTTTGAATGACTTCATTCTCAAATCCAACGTGATTATTTTCCGAATGCTCTCCCGTTTGATTCCTGTCACAGCTGATAGTCGTCTCACAGATTTTTTCTTGTCCGTTTCAAGCTGATTTGCGACTGAATCAATGTTTTCAGCGGTTCGCACACCTTTGCTGCGCCCAGAGTTGCCTTTATGCATGTTCTTCATTGAGCCGTGATGTTTCCATTTTGCGAAAATCCTGCGAATCGTTTTAGGATCTATGGTCCTTTGCTGACCGTATTGTCGTCTGAAAGACCGTTGGGTGGCAACTACCGAGCCATGTTTGATCATCTCTTCTGCTATGAAAACACGTTGCATGTCCGACAAATAACCCATGATTGTGGTGGATAAAACTGTCATTTTTTTATAAGTACTGATTTCGTATCCAGGACATCGAAAAAATTAAATAAAACTTTTAAATATTCTTTTTCGAAAGCTTTTTATTTCATTTGTGAAGCTGCAATAATGACTGAGTAATAAGCGATTAAAAACAGGGACAATTTTTGTGGTCACACGGTATTATATTTTTAACCAAACACAAACTTAAACGTCAACTGGCAAAATTGAGTGTCCACTTTTCAAGGCACATAAGTCCGTTCATGACGGGACTGAACTCAGAATCGTCCCCCGAGGTTTTTTCATGATACACACAGACCGTGCAGACCATCATGAAACGGACATGTTATGTCCTTGTTTCATGCACGGTCTGTGTGTATCATGAAAAAACCTCAGGGGACCATTCTGAGTTCAATCATATATATATATATATATATATAACATATATATACAGGGTGTCCCATAAGTCCGGCATCATAGGAAAAACAAAAAAAGGCAAAACAAAAGCTTTTATTTACAGAACGTGCTCAATATGTCTACCATTGTTTTCAATACACAAATTCAGACGTGATACCCAGTCAGCAAGCACACGGTGAATGATGTCAGGAGTAATGGTGTTACATGCCCCAATAATGCGCTGCCGCAAATGTTCAAGACTCCTAATTTTCTCTGCGTATACCAGCGCTTTCAAGTGGCCCCAGAGATAAAAATCTAGTGGCGTGAGATCCGGGCTTCTAGCTGGCCATTCCACAGGCCCTCGACGTCCTATCCAATGACCAGAGAATTGTTGGTACAGGTATTCCCTTACTTGGGTGCTGTAATGTGCAGGAGCGCCGTCTTGCTGGAACCATGTTGGGAAATTTCCTTCTTCGTTCAAGACACTGGGAAATGCTTCTTCCTTGAGCATACGTAGGTAGGTGCCTCCAGTGACATGTTCATCGAAAAAGAGGGGGCCTATGATGCGATCCTTCCAAATGCCACACCATACCATCACCCGAGATGCACCTTGTTCCTTTGAAGAGGTATACCAGTGAGGGTTGTTTTGAGACCAGTAGCGGGTGTTCTGTCGATTTACCTCACCATTTCCATAAAAAACAGCCTCGTCACTGAACAGAATGGTGGACGGGAAATTGGCATCCCGAGCATATTGTTCCGTAGCCCATTCACAAAATTCCATCCGCCGGTCGGGATCATCTTCGCCTAATTTCTGTAGGATCTGAAGTTTATATGGATGCCATTTGTGAGCCTGAAGAATGCGATGGATGCTAGTTTTCGACACTCCTGTCTCGGCGGACAATCGCCGAAGAGACTTATTGGGACTTCTGTTAAAATGAGCCAGGATAGCAGTCGCTGTATCATCGTCAGTGGACCTCCTTGAAGGTCCACTGTGTGGTTTATCTTCTATGAATCCTGTTTCCTTAAACTTTGCAACAAGTCTGCTAACACAACTGTGTTATTGGCTCGCGGTCTGGATGCAGTCTGTTAAATTCAGCAGCGGCCTCTCTTTGACTCCGATTTCCTATGAGTAGAATTATTTGGATTCGTTCTTCCTTGCTCACAGACATTATGGCCTGTAGAAAGAGAAAAATATGAATTATGGTTTGTAGAAATATAAAAATATGAATTTTCCTATGATGCCGGACTTATGGGACACCCTATATATATGCAGCGGATCGACAAGAAATAGACCAGCCAATAGACAGAAATCTTTTGTTTCCACGCTATCATCAAAGGTTCTTGGGAAACACACGTGGGCACGAGTCAAACAATGGGAACGTCTGTTTCTTCCCAAAGGGCGCGAACGAAAACCCTTATCAACTAAAGGACGCGCTCACAAGGCGTCTTAAGAATTGGCGCGAAGTCCTACGTCACAGGAACTACGTATAAAAGCGAGCTTCCACTTGCTTTCATTCTCACTCACTCACTCGTACTCACATCATCGAACGTGAACAACACGTCCACCAACCGCTTTCCGGCCCCCTGGCCGAGGGGCGCGGCCGCTATTTTCTTCAAGGCCTACAATTTATCATCAAGTAAGATCTACAGACCACCTGCAGAAGCAATCCTTCGAGGCCCAACCGGAATCGCTTCGGGCCTGCGGTTTGCCGGGTCGGCCTTCAAGTTTCTCCACATTCCTCGATATATATCAGCACCACAGGCCTACGCCTGCAAGATTCATAAGGCCAGCCTGCACCTCGAGAAGTAACGTCACCTCAGGCCTCCACGAAGCCTACATCCATCATCTCAAGAGGCTTAACGGACAACGACAACTCGAATCTGCGTAAAATGGTTCGTCTTCAACCCGCCTTCAACAAGGTTATATCGTCCTAAGATAAGTACCTCCTATTCTAAGTACTCTTGTGAAGCCTAAATTAGCCTACCGCCGAACGGTAGGCTATACTCCCAAAGTGTGTAATCAAGCGTTCCAACTGACTCTCGTGAAAGAACGCAGTAGGCCTGTCACCCAATAAATGATATGTGTGTAATCATTATCAAGCATTTCAGCTCATTATTATTAGGCCAAATCAATTATTCCTTGTGCATCCATGCAATCATTTGGCCTACTTAATCAGTGTCATGTTTTCCATTCCATGTACCAAACGCACGTGCATTCTTTATATCATTTACTAGGCCCATTCAATGTTCCATGCCGCGTGCCATTTACATACCATTAATGAGTACATTATTTATTACGTGTCAATTAAGCTATTAACATTTCATCTATTAGCTAAGTCTATGTCACAAGCATAACGTAAAACTACCAATTAATTACTGTCAATTCTTTGTTATATCACAGTGAATAAATAACGGCTTTATTTTCATAATAAAATACAAAACTAAGGTGTCTTTTATAACCTTAACATTAATTTGCTTGGGTGTAAACCAAGCTGGTGACCTCGCCGCCTTTTCGGTCACTTCCAATAGTATGGTGGGCCTAATCAAATAACCACTTATTCCAATCGGTGATACAGTATAACATCATAAATTATTAACCCAGCCTTTCATTAATAAGCAATCAGTCATTGCATCAATTAATCATTGCATACAATTAAATCATTATCACCTTAAACGGCTAAAACTAGGTCCACTATATATATATATATATAATATATATATATATATATAGCAATATGATTTCATTATCAAATATGGTTAATGGTTAACAATTCTTTGTTCACCATTTCGGAGAAGGGGTAATTATCAGACCCTATTGGCAAGCTGAGTAAATGTACTTGAAAGGAAAATTAGCACACAGTTTTCGTAAGTTACCTTCGGCAGTACAAGAGAATCTTCACTAAATTCTTAATTTATAAACCAACTATTCATTTTTAAAAAATATATTTTAATAACATTCTCAAATATATTCAAAAATATGAATCCTTATGCACAAATATTAAACTAATCAAAATATGAATCCTTATGCACAAATATTAAACTAATCAAAATATGAATCCTTATGCACAAATATTAAACTAATCAAAATATGAATCCTTATGCACAAATATTAAACTAATCAAAATATGAATCCTTATGCACAAATATTAAACTAATCAAAATATGAATCCTTATGCACAAATATTAAACTAATCAAAATATGAATCCTTATGCACAAATATTAAACTAATCAAAATATGAATCCTTATGCACAAATATTAAACTAATAAAAATATGAATCCTTATGCACAAATATTAAACTAATAAAAATATGAATCCTTATGCACAAATATTAAACTAATAAAAATATGAATCCTTATGCACAAATATTAAACTAATAAAAATATGAATCCTTATGCACAAATATTAAACTAATAAAAATATGAATCCTTATGCACAAATATTAAACTAATAAAAATATGAATCCTTATGCACAAATATTAAACTAATAAAAATATGAATCCTTATGCACAAATATTAAACTAATAAAAATATGAATCCTTATGCACAAATATTAAACTAATAAAAATATGAATCCTTATGCACAAACATTAAAATAAAAATATGAATCCTTCCAAGCAAATATTGAGCTAATCAATATAAATCCTTTTTGTACAAATATTAAACTCACTAATATACGAATCATTCCAATTATTAAAGCAAAATACTAGTTCTTCCAAGCATATATTAAACTATTCAATATGAATCCTCGTATACAAATGTTAAAAATATTAAGCACCAAATCAAAATGAAATTGCTCCCCATACTACTAGCATCATCTAAATTTTAAATTAAACTAAATGTTTATCGATTCAATTCGCTTCTATCTAATTTCTATGAGGAAGTATTTACGTTTAAAAGATTTTAAAAAACATTTATTACCGAACATTTACTCAATCTTAATATAAAAAATATTAATTTAAAATTAGCGCCATTTTTTTTATCAACGTCAGTGGATTAATTTGAAAATTATACGCGGAGCCACCAAAATTCGTGAGAAGAATTTTGTTTATACATCAGTAAATAGAAGTTAATATTTAGTTATAAAACACACACACACACACACACAATATTTCCAATGAGAGTTTATAATATCTATGCAAATGATGACTCAGGCACCGGCCTTAAAAGTGTCTGTAATACAAAATAATGACAAGGGCACGTGAAAGCGTTTGAACCACATTTATATGAATAAAAGTTAAATCATTGTTGCTTCCAGTGGTGATGTGAGACGTACTGAAGCCTCGTTAGCAGGTTGACTCTGCATATACCTGGCAGCGATGCTGCGAGTGTGAATAGGTGGAGCAGTAGTTTGTAAAATAGTGAATGCTTTGCTCTGTATATCTAAGACTCAAGCTGTAAAAATATGTTTATATAAAATAAATAAATATTATATCAAATGAGGCTCCAAGAATTGGAATTATTCTAAAATTTAAATAATTATGCCTTGAACTAGAGCAGAAAGTAATTGGAATGGAATTCACCTACTGTAGAGCAATTGCACAATTTCAACAGTTTTCAGTCGCTTCGTACTTAAAAGAACATACTCGTGCCACTATTATTAAGTAACAAGATTCTCTTTCAGTGATGTGTACAGATGGCGTTCCCACTTTATTTTAAGGGATCTTATGAAATTTCATGAAAATAATAAAAATTAAACAAAAATAAGCAACTGAAAATTGAGAAGTCGCTGAACATACGCAAAAATGAAACGCATGATTCGAGATTTATGATTACGTTCGTACGTAAACTATACAAGTTCAGTTTGAAGTTACGTGGTGTTCCGGGGAGGGGGTGTGTGTGGGAGACTAGATATTGAACAGTGACGGACGAAAATCCTCCTGGGTGCAGAAAATTAACAGATGGCATTAGGGTGCCTCGAACCAGAAAAGTCGAGAATCACTGATATAGATATACAAAAAGCATATAGGCCTACCTAATTATTACATAAAAAATAATTACAATAGAGAATAAATGTCATATTCAGATGGAGAAGCAAAGCCCAAAATAGTTCGTATCTTATTATTTCTTAAAAATAACATTACCATTTAAGGTTTTTGAAGGTTTTTAGGACAGGAAGTTGTGACTGGGTTTTCAAAATATAAAAGGAGGCTTATTGAAAGTCTTATGGTATCTCCAAATACAGTATAAATGATGCATGAACATCGGCGTTCCACAAGGTTCAATCTTGGGTCCATTCTGTTCTTAATTTTTCGAGGAGGACACGGTGACAGGGCCGTTTCCTGGCATAAGCAGACTAAGCGGCCGCTTAGGGCCCGCTGCTACTAGGGGGCCCCTAGACAGGCTCCCAGGTCATAGTTCAGTGGGCAAGAATAGGAATATAGCTGAAGTTATTATTAATATTATTGTTATTATTATTATTATTATTATTTTTGTCGTATTAATTAAAGTTTTTGTATGAGACAAATGTGATAAAACGGAGACAAACGAAACGTTTTGGTCGTTATGTGTAAATAACTATTGTGAGATCTTATTTCCATATTATTTAACTTTATTCTTACTATATGCTTAATTTTTCTAGTATTGTAAAACATTATTTTACTAATTTACTAATTATTAAGAGATTTTGTAACACTTTAAAACCTAGGATTATTTTCGTTATGTTTTCAAGTTTATTAATTCTTTTCTCATCTTTTTCAGATAATGTGAATTTTGTTGGTTAAAACCTAAATGGTCTGATTATTTGAATGTATTTGATTAACGTTACAATTATAACAATTATTATTGTCATCATCATTATTATTATTTAGCAGATTAGTTGTGGTACTGTGAGGTATTGAAAAACTCATGATCTTCACTTGCCCCACAAACACCTTGAAATGGGAGACCCAAAATGGGTGCACACACATTTCTACATTACCGTAGTCTTTACAGCCACACCTACACTTTTCCTCCTAAGTATATACGTATATTGTAATGTATATGGTGGCAAATTTTGACTTGGTCCGCAATCGATATGGACCGTGACTTATTTTTGGTTGGCAAGGTACTAGTATTGATGGATACCGTAATGAAATTGACTGGATTCTTTGGATCTGATATATTTGCATGTCGGTTATAAATAGATATAGAGTGTAACACATTTGTGGATAGTAGACTGTGGTAAGACCGGCTATGATGTATGGGGCTGAGTCTTGGGCTATAAAGAAAGATCATGAGAAAAGACTAGATGTAACGGAGATGAGAATGCTGAGATGGATGTGCGGAGTGACAAGGTTGGATAGAGTAAGGAATGAAAGGATAAGGGGCACAACAAAGGTTGGAGAAATCTCGAGGAAGATACAAGAAAGTAGACTGAAATGGTATGGACATGTGATGAGAGGGGACGAAGATTATGTGGGTAAGAGAACGATGAATATGGAGGTGTATGGCAGGAGAAAGAGAGGCAGACCGAAGCGAAGGTGGATGGAGAAGGTGAGGGACGATTTGAGGGAGAAAGGTTTGTCGGAGGAAGAAGCCCAGGACCGGGCTGTGTGGAGGAGGCTGGTCAGAAACGCCGACCCCGCATAGAGGCGGGAACGGGCGAAGAGAAAGAAGAAGTCTATTATGACTTGATCCTCTGGATCCAGAGATTCTATCTTTAGTTTTAAATCGATAATTAATTAGTTTTAAATTGATAATTATTTAGTTTTGTAAAAATTGGTCGTTGCCAATGTACAGGCAGTTCTTACATAAATTTCTTATGTTCTTGTGGTTCGGAACCCACGTAAAATTGTAGGTCCCCTCCGCCACCACGGAGGACATACACAATGCACAATTACGAACACAGTTAGGTAGACCAGTCATGAGTGGATCCTAGGGTCTTTGCTGGTCTGAAACATTATTATAACTAGATGTGACTTCGTGCATCTTGGAAAATGAAACGACATTATCCATCAGGAGCTGAAAAACGGAAAAAGAAGAAAATAGAGGAGAAGCTTTCCAGTAGCACAGGTGAGATGTGCCACTTGTATATTCTTATGATTACAGTTCAGGCAACTAGGTTAGGTAGACCATCAAACTAGGCAAGTGCTCAGGAATCGTGTAGAGTAAGCTAGTCTCTCTAATATTTATAATATTTCGAAATGTGAAATTTAATGGATCACATCACCTCAAATTCTGTTCACACAGATCAATTATCAAACAAGATAAGAAAGAGTATTTTAGCAAAATCTAACATAATATGTAATGTAATGTTATGTTATGTTCTTCTCAGGAGCACTACTGAAATATTTGGAAAAGCCATCCTCAGCAAAGCCTGATGAGCATCATGACCCAACAGCAGGACCATCCTCTATGCAACCTCAAACACCAGTAGAAGTAAAGCCTGATGAACCAACAAGTGGCCCATCTTCTGTTCAGCTTCAAACACCACACACAGGCATTTCTACTGAGCAACAAGAACCAAGATCTGCTCCACCGCTTAATCCGTATGACTGGCCAGTTGTCCTGCCAGATGCTTTCAAGACAGATCTGGTGTCTCGAGGACCATTTCAAATCAGTCCAGATTTCACATTCCCTAAAAGAGAGGACGGTAGAAGCTTTCATCACCATTACATGTACAGAACATTAATTAATGGGGAAAAAATAAAGCGAAGCTGGCTGATGTACTCTAGAAGGAAGGATGCTCTTTATTGCTTCTGCTGCAAGGTGTTTTCAAGGAAGTCGTACAAACTAATTACGGATGGACTTTCAGACTGGATAAACGTTGGTTCGCTTCTGAAAGGCCATGAAAATAGTTCAGAACATGCAGATAACATGGCAACATCGAAGGATCTGGAACTGCGGCTAAAAACTGGGAGGACCATTGACCAAACTGAAATGTCATTAATGGAGGTAGAGCGAAGAAGCTGGCGAGATGTTCTCACACGTCTTGTAAGTATAATCCAATCACTGGCAGAGAGAAACCTTGCTTTCAGGGGGTCTTCCTCTACAATGTACAATCGAGACAATGGCAACTTCTTGAAGGAGGTTGAACTGCTTGCCAAATTTGATCCAGTGATGAAACAACACATCAGTAGAGTCGAAAGTGGCCAATATAGTCATTCAAGTTACCTAGGAAACATCATTCAAAATGAGCTTATTGGGTCCATTTGTGAGAAGATCTTGGACGCCATTGTTGCAGAAATAAAACAAGCTAAATATTACTCTCATTTCAGACTGCACTCCAGACATAAGCCACCAAGAACAGATGTCGATTATTATCAGAACTGTTAAAATGGGTGAAGTACCAGAAATAAAAGAATACTTCTTGGGCTTTCTTGAGACTTCAGAAAGTACAGGCCTGGGTTTATTAGTTCTGATTCTGAAGAGACTAGATGAACTGAATATTCACTTTGATGACTGCAGAGGTTAGTCATATGACAACGGAGCGAACATGAAGGGCAACAACAAAGGTGTTCACTGTATGAGAATAAAAACCCACTCTAATAGACAGAGTTTATTTCCACGACAGTTTCGACGCCCACTGGCATCCTCCTCGGGTGGATACAGAAACACAAATGAAACAAAACAAGAGGGAAAAACAGTTCAGGGATCGACCGTTAAGAAATTCGCACCTAGGTTAGATTCCATTCTCTCGAGACAGGAGGGGCATTTTCATTAAGTACATTCGCACAAATTTTTTAAAAACTATCTTCCTGTTCTAAACATACAGATTCTATTATTTTTACATAATTATTACATTTATAATTAAATTTATTACATTTAATATTGCATAATTATTAATTACAGAAATTATAAATTTATTATTACATTGGTTATTACATGTTGTTTATTATACAGAAATTATAAACCGAAAAACGAATGAAAAAAGGCGATTAGGAAATAATCCAGAGACCATTGAGAAATTCGCATCTAGGTTAGATATCGTTCTCCCGAAACCAGAAGGGCATTTTATTACAGGGTCAGCTTATAACTACATTTCCACAAATTAAAAATATCTTCTTGTTCTATACATACAGATCCTAATGTTTTGACATAATTACTGCATATTTATTTCCACATTAATTACTTCCATTATTACATTTACTAAAAGCGAGTAAGGAAACATTCCAATCCAGAGACACACACTTAGGTTCGAACACGTTCCCACGACTCCGTAAGGGATTTATTCACCAAGAATCTCATTAAAGGGTCTAACTTATAAGTACCTTCGCAAAATTAAAATTATCTACTTTTTCTATACACACAGATTCTATTATTTTTCTTTGACATAATTATTACATTTATAAAGTACCTTACTTGATTCCATCTATAGCATGATTATTTTGGCTAGCGTGATAAAAAATGGCATTATTAGTATTACAACTTCTGAAGGCATATTTGTGTTCTTTGATACGGGTTTCAATATTTCTTCCAGTTTCTCCCACGTATACTAAATCACAACTTTTACAGGGAATGCTGTAGACACAGGCTTGTTCCTCTTTTGCAACGTATTCCTAACCAATTTACTTTTCACGGTAGACGAATATTTGAACGCCAAAGCAAACTTAAATTCTTTCGTCAACGGTTTTACTCTTTCTAAGCCGGCAATGTAAGGCAAACTCACATATTGTTTTTGGTTAACTGAAGGTTCCCGAGGGGCATAAAAAGATTTTCTGGCTTTAAAATACGCCTTTCTGATAAACCACTCAGGATATTTTAAATCCTTAAAAATGTTCCAAATCTTTGAATTTTCCGGATCCAGCAAATGTGGGCTACAAATCCTGAGTGCTCTTAGAAACATGGAAGAAATAATTGAGCTTTTAACCCCTTCATCATGATATGAAAAATAATGAATGTACGAATTACAATGAGTAGGTTTTCTATAGACCGTGAAATTGGGCTTTCCGCTTTCGTTAATGACCAAAACATCTAGAAAAGGTAATTGTTTGTCGTTCTCCATTCATATTTAAATTTAATAGAGGGAACAAGATTATTTAATGACTGAAAGAAAGTGTCAAAGTTGTTCCAGTGGTCAGGCCAAAATGAGAAAATATCATCTACATAACGAAACCAAATTAGATTCCTGGGAAAGCGGAAAGCCCAATTTCACGGTCTATAGAAAACCTACTCATTGTAATTCGTACATTCATTATTTTTCATATCATGATGAAGGGGTTAAAAGCTCAATTATTTCTTCCATGTTTCTAAGAGCACTCAGGATTTGTAGCCCACATTTGCTGGATCCGGAAAATTCAAAGATTTGGAACATTTTTAAGGATTTAAAATATCCTGAGTGGTTTATCAGAAAGGCGTATTTTAAAGCCAGAAAATCTTTTTATGCCCCTCGGGAACCTTCAGTTAACCAAAAACAATATGTGAGTTTGCCTTACATTGCCGGCTTAGAAAGAGTAAAACCGTTGACGAAAGAATTTAAGTTTGCTTTGGCGTTCAAATATTCGTCTACCGTGAAAAGTAAATTGGTTAGGAATAACGTTGCAAAAGAGGAACAAGCCTGTGTCTACAGCATTCCCTGTAAAAGTTGTGATTTAGTATACGTGGGAGAAACTGGAAGAAATATTGAAACCCGTATCAAAGAACACAAAATGCCTTCAGAAGTTGTAATACTAATAATGCCATTTTTTATCACGCTAGCCAAAATAATCATGCTATAGATTGGGAATCAAGTAAGGTACTTTATAAATGTAATAATTATGTCAAAAGAAAATAATAGAATCTGTGTGTATAGAAAAAGTAGATAATTTTAATTTGTGCGAAGGTACTTATAAGTTAGACCCTTTAATGAGATTCTTGGTGAATAAATCCCTTACGGAGTCGTGGGAACGTGTTCGAACCTAAGTGTGTGTCTCTGGATTGGAATGTTTCCTTACTCGCTTTTAGTAAATGTAATAATGGAAGTAATTAATGTGGAAATAAATATATGCAGTAATTATGTCAAAACATTAGGATCTGTATGTATAGAACAAGAAGATATTTTTAATTTGTGGAAATGTAGTTATAAGCTGACCCTGTAATAAAATGCCCTTCTGGTTTTCGGGGAGAACGATATCTAACCTAGATGCGAATTTCTCAATGGTCTCTGGATTATTTCCTAATCGCCTTTTTTCATTCGTTTTTCGGTTTATAATTTCTGTATAATAAACAACAATGTAATAACCAATGTAATAATAAATTTATAATTTCTGTAATTAATAATTATGCAATAAAATGTAATAAATTTAATTATAAATGTAATAATTATGTAAAAATAATAGAATCTGTATGTTTAGAACAGGAAGATAGTTTTTTAAAAAATTTGTGCGAATGTACTTAATGAAATGCCCCTCCTGTCTCGAGAGAATGGAATCTAACCTAGGTGCGAATTTCTTAACGGTCGATCCCTGAACTGTTTTTCCCTTTGTTTTGTTTCATTTGTGTTTCTGTATCCACCGAGGAGGATGCCAGTGGGCGTCGAAACTGTCGTGGAAATAAACTCTGTCTATTAGAGTGGGTTTTTATTCTCATATTTTGACCTTCACGTAAAAAAGTGAAGTTTTTTGCATTTATTAAAGGTGTTCACTGTTCAGGCAAGGTTATTAGCGAAGAACTGTCGTGCACTCTATGTTCCATGTGGGGCTCACACTCTGAATCTTGTAGTGGCTGATGCAGCTAAAGCTTCCACAGATGCCATCAGCTTCTTTGGCAACGTACAAAAATTGTACAACCTTTTTGCAGCAGCTACACAGAGATGGACAATCCTAAAGAAGCACGTGAACATAACACTCAAGTCTTGGAGTGAAACCAGGTGGGAGAGCCGGCTTAAGAGCACTGAGGCTGTGCGATACCAGAGCCACAACATCAGAGAGGCCCTGTTGGAAGTCAGAACAATGCCACAGATGCCATAGCCAGGAATGAAGCACAAGCAATTGCAGAGGTGGTAGGGTCTTATCGCTTTCAGATTTGCACAGTAGTATGGTATGACATTCTTTATGCAGTTAACCATGTGAGCAAACTTCTGCAGTCTCCTACAATGCAGTTTGATGTGGCAGTCAACCTCCTCACAAAAACAAAAGACTCACTCACCAGCTACAAAACACAGGTTTTGTTGCAGCACAAGTCGTAGCTAGGGACATAGTGAGGAAATGAATGTGGAGGCTGTGCTGAAGGAGAAGAGGCTCAGATCCACAAAAAAGCACTTTGCTTACGAAGCTCCTGACGAACCATTTACAGAAGCCTTAAAGAGGCTGGAAGTCAAATTCTTCAATGTGGTAGTGGATTGTGCCATCGGGTCAATAAATGAGAGATTCAAAACATTAGATGATGTGAGGGACATATTTGGGGTTCTCCTAAACTTCACCACAATGAACAAGGAAGACTTGTCCTGCAAGTGTGAAAAGCTCTAAGATACTGAGCTCTGGAGCTGACTCTGACATTGATCGAAGAGAACTGGCCCTCGAAATTAAGAACTTGCCGACTTTACCTTCACACAACATGACTGCATTGGAGCTTCTCTCCTTCATTCATCAGAAGCAACTGGAGGAACTATACCCCAATCTCTGGGTTGCACTAAGAATTGCCTGCACTCTACCTGTGACAGTAGCGTCAGCCGAGAGGAGCTTCTCTAGATGAAGCTAATCAAGAACTACCTCAGATCATCAATGGGGCAGGATCGCCTCAGTGGCCTTGACATCATAAGCATCAACCAGGACGCTGGCAGGAGATTTCATATGATGTTATTGATGATTCGCCCAGAAAAAATCTAGGAGGCAAAAATTTTGAAGATACAAACAGTTCTGTATGACTGTTAGCTATTACACGATTGTATCGTAGAGTTAGTAATTGTTTGGTAGTTGATAATTGCATTATTTTTTATACATAGTTCTGTCTCATTTATTCTAAATAATGTATAAGCTAATTTTCAGGAATTTCATGAGTATCTTTTCTGTTTGTCTTCTGAAAGTACATATTTGTTGTTTTGGACATAAATGTTTCATAATTGTTTTTTATTAACACAGCCATTTTTTGTGTGCTGAGGTGATGTAGTAAGGCGTGAGTTGGTGGGTGAAGGGGGGGGCCTCAAATGGGTATACTGCTTAGGGCCCCCTAATGGATAGAAACGGCCCTGAGGACACCCATACAGTACATTTACATTCATTCCTATCATGAATACCTACAGTTTCGAGTAAAAAGTTCGCCTAGAAACCTAAAATTTCTATAAAGCGTAAAAAATTGCTAATTAGTAATGAAAGATTTTGCTTTTGAAATTTTATTACTGTCACCAAAAAGATTAACATATCCAAAGAAAATAGAATATTATCAATTAGTAATTTTTTATGAATTTTAGAAATAGTTTTTAAGCGAATTTCTTTTCGAAACGACGATATTCACCTTTTACACTAACGGAAAAGAGACGTAAATAATGAAAAGACCTAACCATATATATATATATATATATATATATATATATATATATAGCGCAAATTAAAAATATCTATTTTTTGCAAAGATTCACTGAAGGACCCAGACAGTTATCTATATTATTATACGAGATGAAGCGCTGGGACGTGGCCTAACCCTAGCGGCGCGGAATGACCTCTCCTCTTTGCTACACAATTTTACTTCTCTCTTTCTAATATATATATATATATATATATATATATATATTATATATATATAATATATATATATATATAATCAGAAATTGTAGATGTCCATCTCAGTAGCTCAAAACAATCAAGCAATGCGCCTCGGTGGTGTACTGGTTAGCATTGCTGGCTACAAATCCACCGGGCCCGGGTTCGATTCCAGTGACGACAGGCTGCGCGCAGCAAACTCAGCTGTTTATCCTTCCATTCAATAAAAATTGGTTGGTAGATAAATGGGTACCCTGGGTAGCCTAGTGGTTAAGACGCTGGGCTGCTGCTGATCGGGAGGTCGTGAGATCGAGTCCGGGCGAAGACTTTGTAATGTCTGATCACCATGGTGGGTCGTAGTTCGGATTTCGCGTTAAGCTTTCGGTCTAAGGTGGAGCAACAAGCTTGACTTTCGTCAGATTGACCAATGAAGCAAAACCAAGGTTAACCAAAGTAATCGTCATAATCCCTACCAAGTTATCAAACAAATCTGAATTTACGAAACAATAAAGTTAGCGATAATTTTTCGATCTAAACCTAAAATAAAACTGAAAATTTACAGCATATTCCCGTAAAAATAAAAAATAAATAAAAAATAAACTCAAGGTCATCGTAATTCCTATAAAAAGAGTAAACAAATTCAATTCAGGAAAGAGAAAAATGTTTATCAACAAATTTATGAGTAATAATGTTTGATCATGAATTAAATTTAGTACGATTCGTCATCCTTTCGTTAAACAAAAAAGTATTTGCAGGAGGGTAAAACATGTGAACATGTGAACAGCTTGAGTACTAATCGTATTCCATACGAGAACTCCCGAGAGCTTTTCCAGAAAAAAATTACTGGTTGCCCGACGGTGTCTCCAGTACCTGCGCATTTTCGTTGGAGTGAAATTAGGTAACATGCGCCCACATTCACAAGGAGGGAGGCATAACATTCACTTTCCATAAAAGAGGTTACAATTTGTGTAAAAGTAACATTGCCAAACGCAAATAAAATGTCTTGAAAATGATGCGCGATAATAATTATTTAAGAGGGCCAAAACCTGGCACAGCGCTCATGTCAGATTAATGCAGTCCATTGCTTTAACTATTATTATTATTACCAGTATCATCGGGAGTCAAAGCCAGTGTCCGCAGCTCAGTGGGTAACCTAGTTTTCTTATGAGCAAAGGGAAGACGCCGAGGGTCGGGGGTTCGAATCCCGACGATACTCGTGGTAATAGTAATACAGGAGTTAAAGCAATGGGCTTCATCAGTTGAACTGAGCGTTGTGCCAGTTTCTGGCCCTCCTCACTGATTATTACCGGGAGTCGAACCTCGACCTCTGTCTTCACTTCGCTTGTAGGGAAACTGTGTCACCCACTGAGATACAGGCACAGTCAAACTAATTATATATATATATATATATATGAAAGTATACAAATATGGAATAGTGTACTTATATGGAATACCTTAATTACTCCAGTCTCATATAGAGGGCACTGCTAGTGAATACACATTTCGATAGCAAATTGGGGGTAAAACTTCATTTACTGTAATAGGATCGTCTGAAGCGGGTTTGTGTTAATTGATCCGCACGTCTTTCTTTTAACATCTACAAAATATTTATGAGGTAACTATAAATGGTCCAAGGCAAACTACTTAACTTTTATTTCCATTAAACCAGTTTTAAGTATGGAAGTATTACAACTTTCTTTACTTATTTATGTATAAAGAACTTGGTGTCATAGATTTCATAAGGGTCTAGGAAAGTTAATCGCCCACAATTCACCGCCCACAATTCATCGCTCATACATTTCACCGCAACAAAATTCATCGCCCATACAATTAACCGAACATACATATATACATTTTTTATATATACTGTTTATTATGTATTTTTGCTATCGTCATTTTCGTTTAAACTAACGAAAATATCACAACTTAACCTAACCAATCATCAAGGGCGTTCAGTTGACCTAACTGGGCATTCAGTTGACCTAACCGGGCATTTTCCGTTTTTTTTGTTTTGTTTTTCCGCTTAAAACGGAAAATGTGTTTTTCGTAGGTAGTCCCGATAATACTATCATAGATGAAGACAAAGCATTGGATGTTTTTATCAATTATGGCGTTATTCTCTCATCCTTAACTTGCCCGAAATGTGATAGTGAGTGCCTAATACGAAAAATCAGAAGATATTTACGTGAAATAACCAATATTAACCTGTTAGGTTAATTGAATGCCCGGTTAGGTCAACTGTATGCCCTTAATAATTAGTTAGGTTAAGTTGTGATATTTTCGTTAGTTTAAACGAAAATGACGAGAGCAAAAATACATAAACAGTTTGGTAGTCCCGATAATGCGTAGGCGATGAATTATCCTGAGCGACGATTTGTGGACGGTGAATTGCGGGCGATGAATTATCCTGAGCGATGATTTGCGGGCGATGAATTGTGGGCGATGAATTGTGGGTGATGATTTTTCTGGATACCATTTTAAACGATAGAAATCTTACCCCCAATGACAATATGGCGGGTACAGTCATATGGAATACCGAAAGGAACATAAATATGGAATAGTATCCCATATTTAGTTCCTGTTTCTATTCGAGTTTCATGAAGAAGAAAGTAAGGTTTTGATGCTTGTATTTTGTAAATGGATTCGAAGTCACAGGAATTTGTCCTCTAAATCCATCGATTTTTCGTGAATCCGATTTTGTTGCAGAAGAAATGCAGGAATAAAAAGACCATGGAAGCAGCACCATTGATTTGTTATCACCCGCAACACAAACTTCTACCAGCACATTTACACCTCAGGGCATCTCTCCAGTTCTTGTAATTCAACATAACCATAGCAATCGTGGGCAAAAAGCTGGAACTGCAACTGTGGTTACTTCTGCACTATGCAAGAATAATCTTGAAAATTATTCCCAAGCTAGACCTACGAGAGAAAGAGGCCAAAAGAAAAATTTGTGTAATCGAGTGAGGCCTACGACCCGTCAGCTTTTCCAGAGGGATACGGAAAGTTCAAATCTGAGTGTGATTTTATCCTGAGAGACGATTCTAGCTGCTACGATGTAGAGTTACCTAAAAATAAACCTACAAATCATGAAAATGGAGTGTTTGTTTGGTAGAGGGAATTTTGTAGACGATTGTAAAGGTAAACAATGGGTTTTGTGTATGATATGTAAGCAGTGGTGTCATACAGAATGTGCAGGCTATGATTTAGGTTCCTATGTATGTGATTTTTGTAAGTAAAGCAAGAAAAGTACTAGAGAAATCTTTTTGGTTTTGGTATTCCATATTTGAACCCTTTTTTGTATGTCATGGAAACGGCGCGTTTTGTTTGTTCTTTTTTTTTTAAACTATCGTGTTATAAGTGCATTGTTTTGTTATGAGAGGTAACCGGTATCATTTCAAAAACAATTCCAGTGTTTCAGTATTCGTTCGTCGTTGCATTATACAAATAAATTTTCCACAAAAACAAAATCAATCTCAATGTCTCTCTCTGGCAAGAAGGCTGCGAAGCCGAAGCCTGAGACCCCGGTTGCCGCTGTCAGGACCTCCAACCGCTTTAGTCTCCTGTGCTCGAAGGAGGAAGACACCGTTTTGATTGGGGACTCGCAGATCAGGGGCCAGGAGAAGTACTTTGCTTCTGCAAACCGGGACAGGAGGAAGGTAAGGTGCTTACCTGGGCGGGGAACGGCGCACCTAAGGAAGGAGCTAGAGAAGCTGCGCGTGGCTAGTCGGAGGACTGCGATCGTTGTCCACGCTGGTGGCAACGAACCGTTTCTCAAAGGTGGTATGGTAGGTTTTACAGAAGGGATCATCACCGACATCATGTCTCTTGCGGATGATCTAAAACTGAAGACAGACAGGAGAATGTTGATGGGTATTTTACTGCGGATGAATGCCAGTGACCACGCGCTCAATAAGGTCATTGGCATCAACGAGAGGGTGCAAGACTTGTGCGTCCCGCTGGGCGAGAGGTTTATTAACCCCTTCGACGCATTTTCGGTGGGACCTTTACCAGAGGGATGGTGTCCACCTCAATGACAAGGGTAAAGGTGTGCTAGGCGCTCTGCTCGACCGGCACCTATACAGAATGGTGAGGTCGAGCCCGGGGAGAGATGACGGGCCCCCACCGGGGAGATGATGATGATGTTGAGCCGGTGGCGGACGTACCTTCAACTGAAGGGTGCGTCCAGGTACAGGTGGGTGACCCTCCTTCCCCGTTGGAGGGGGCTCAGGCTCCTGTGGAAGTTGCCCCCTCGTTGGTGAGGGGCTCTTCAACTCCCGACAGCCCTAGCTGTTCGGGAAACGGGTCGTGCGGTCAAAATAGGGAAGGCTCCCTCCGTGCAATACTTTTTAATGCTAGGTCCATTAGGAATAAGTTTTGCGAGCTACGAGCGCACTTAGCATCAGAATACCAGGATATCGTTGCTATCACCGAGTCCTGGATTCATACTGATCGTAGGGACTACGTTGGGGAGTTCGAAATTCCAGGGAAAAGAATGTTTCGCAAAGACCGCACCCGTGGGGAGGGGGGAGGGGTACTAATATACGTCAGGGACACGTTGTTCGGTTGACTGCCAGTTCCGATCGGAACGGGAGCTGCTTGGCGTCGATCTGAACGTGGGAGGGACGAACTATAGGTTAATCTTGGTGTACAGACTTCCGCATCTCCTCCTCGAGGAGGATACAGCCCTGTACACCGAACTCCGTAGCCTACTAGGAGACAGGGTGTGTGTAGTTTTAGGAGACTTCAACTGTCGTGGCATAAAGTGGGAAGACAGGACTGGTGATGCTGAAGGGAGGAGGCTAGTTGACTTTGCTGATGAAAACTTCCTCACTCAGTGGGTCAATGAGCCTACACAAGGCGAAAGCGTTCTAGACTTAGTATTCACGACCGAAGACAACCTCGTCACTGGCCTCACCGTTGACGAATCGTTGGGCGGGAGTGATCACGGTCTGATTAGGTTCCGTGTGTGCATCCGTCGGGTGAAACGTAGTAACTCGAGAGGCAGTAAGCTTGATCTACGGCGGGCGGACTTTGTTAGCCTCCGGGATAGCGTAGGTGAGATGGGGTTAGAGGTCGGCGGCGATGTTGAGGGAGTGTGAAGTGCATTCCGGGACGAGTTTGTGGTGCTGCAGTCTGCTACCATACCCTCAAAACCGGTCACCCTGCTTCAACGCAGCCTAAGTGGTTCAGTCGTGACATCGCTTCGGCTATCCGAAATAGGAAAGCCGCGTATAGGAGGACGAAGGCCAATCGTTCCCATGAGAACACCGAGGCGATGTCCGCCTGCGTAGGGAAGCGAAGGCGAAGGTTAGGCTAGCGAAACGTAACGAAGAACTACGTGTGGCAAGCCGACGCGGACATCAATAATGTGCTTAATGAGTACTTTGCGGGAGTGTTCACCAGGGAGGACACCTGCGTCATCCCGAGCCAGGCGTCAGGCACGAAGGTGCTGGCCTGGATAGTGTTCGGTGTACCGCGACAGTCGTTGCCGATAGAATAGACAAACTGAGGGCGTTTAAGGCTCCTGGGCCAGACCAGTTCCTCCCCAGAGTGTTGCGGGAGGTGCGCGACCAGGTGGCTCCCCACCTGGCTACAGTCTTCAACAGATCGTTGGAGACGGGCCAGGTGACTGGTGACTGCAGGGAAGCCAACGTGACCCCTATCTTTAAGAAAGGGGATCACAAAAGTCCAGGGAACTATCGTCCCATTAGTCTCACTTCAGTTGTAGGTAAATTATTAGAGGGGATAATAGCGGTTAGGATCGTTGACCATTTGGATTCCTACTAGCTGCTTGGGGACTCCCAACATGGGTTTAGACGGCATAGATCGTGTCTCACCAACTTGCTCGAGTTTTTCCACGGCATGTGAGTATGATAAGAGTAGGGTGATTGATATACTTTATCTCGACTTTCAGATAGCCTTTGATAAGGTACCTCACCGCAGGGTAATGGCGAAAGTGCGCGCGCTGGGTAACGGTGGGGAAGTAGGTAGGTGGATTGGAAACTGGCTGAAGAATAGGCGGCAGAGGGTTGTAATTAAAGGGGTTAGTTCGGGTTGGGCCTCGATCACTAGTGGGGTTCCTCAGGGTTCCGTTTTGGGGCCACTGTTGTTTATCATTTACATAAATGATATCGACGGTGGCATCGTCAGTCGGATCGCTAAATTCGCTGATGACACCAAGCTCGGGGCCAATGTTGGGACGCCGGGGGCGATCGAGCAACTGCGTGCGGACCTAGGTAGTATAGGAGAGTGGTCCGAAAAATGGCAAATGCGTTTAACTTAACATCGGACTACTCGATGTTGGGGAGTAATATCGAGGCCACTGATTTAGAAAAGGAATGGGTGTGCTAATTAGCAGCGACCTAAAGTTTACGAAACGGTGCGTAGAGGTGGAAAGGAAAGCCCAGAAGCTGTTGGGTTATATCAGGAGGCAATTTCGATTTCGGAACAGAGAGATTGTGCTCTCTCTGTACAATTCCCTGGTTCGGCCGCACCTGGAGTATGCTGTGCAGTTCTAGTCGCCCACCCTCAGGAAAGATATTGAGAGACTGGAGCGAGTGCAGGCGAGGGCCACAAAGTTAATCCCTTCCGTTAGGTATATGGGCTACAATCGATGGTTACGCGCCCTGAACTTGTTTTCGTTGGAAACTCGGAGGCTGCGCGGCCAACTCATCGAGGTTTTCAAGCTCTTACACGGGTTCAACGATGTCGATTGTAGAAGCATGTTTAGTTGAAATGATAACCCAACTCGCAACAATGGTTGGAAGTTGAATTTGAAACGGTTTACGACTAGTGTGTGTGGGAATTACTTTACCTATAAGATCTGTAACACGTGGAACAGGTTACCATCAGAAGTTGTGAACAGTTCCTCTGTGGATCATTTCAAGAAAAGGTTAAACCAAATCTTGCACACTATTTGAGGGTGTAGAAAATTTTCCCTGGCACCCATTGCCATTGGTACCTCCTCGGTATGGGCCGCAAGGCCTTTTGAGGTACTCTCTCTCTCTCTCTATATATATATAGAAAAGGAAATGACGTTTCTGAAAAGTAGAGAACCACACCTACACAGGTGGCTCCCTCTGGTGAATAACCTTCCTACTACAACAACAGTAATGAAAGACTCGTATCACTGATCTAAACTTTGGAGTCCCACTTAATGAATCGGAATGACCCGTATGTAAACAATATTAGCAACAAAAACAAAAATCATCATAAATATTAGTTGTGTGTAAACTACTGTTATATATACAATCATTACTATTATAGATCAGTCACGTTCGATAACTTAAAATATGCAGTCATTAGGCCTATTCACCCTTATCATACGTATATACATCTCAGAGATGAATTTTTTAAACATCTGACACTTTAAAAGGTTTGTCTTTTCTTTATTAACTGAAATAAAAGGATTACATTTTTACTGTACCATCTCTACACATACGGAATTAGTCCCTTAGTACAGAACATGCTCTCTGTGATGTCCTCTCAGTTCATTAACGCTCTGCACACGAACACCAAAATTTTGCAGTACTCTGGACAAAATATCCGTTGAAATCGGAGAAATTTCCCGTTCAATTGAGGCTTTCACTTCTGTTGTGTGTGAATTCTGTTTGAACACTATCCTTTAAATAATTTCACACATAAAAGTCACGGAGGGTGAAAGTTACACACAGGATGAAATTTTTACTGTACCTCTTCTACGCATGAAGAATTAGTTTCTCTAATGCGAAACATGCTGTATGTGATGTCCTCTCAGTTCACGATACTCTGGACAGAAGAGTCCTGTCCAACAGATTTCCTCCGGTTTATGATAAAGGAATATCATGGCCACCAACATCACCAGGTCTAAACCCCTGTGACTTTTGTGTGTGGCTGGTGTTTAAACATAATCCATACACAATAGAAGAACTGAAAGCATCAAACGAACAAGAAATTTCTCAGATTTCAACAGATACTCTGTTCAGAGTACTGCAAAATTTTGTTGTTCGTGTGCAGAGAGTTAACAAGCTGAGAGGACATCACATAGAGCATGTTCTGTACTGAGGGACTAATTCCCATGTGTAGAGAAGGTACAGTAAAAATTTCATGATTTTTTTCAGTTAATAAAAAATTACAAACCTTTTTAAAAAAAAAAATCACCCGATATATGATGAATTTCCCTGACGAGGTGTACTTCTGAATACACGAAAGGCCAACAGATAGATTGGCCGAAAAGGTCCTATCGAATGACCACTCCACTCGATTTTTTTCATCAAAAAGAAAATAAAGAAAAAAATTATTAGAAAGTACAAGAATTATTAGAAAAAAATAATTATTCCTATGGTTACTGAATTATGGGCCACCCGGTATATATATATATATATATATATATATATATATATGTGTGTGTGATGAATTTCACACTTAAAATGAATGAATGCTGCAAACCTCCAAGGGAAAAAAAAATTATTCCAAGGCCTTTCGTGTATTCAGAAGTACACCTCGTCAGGGAATGAAAGGAGAAGGCGAGATGACGAAAATATATACATACGTACAACGGGACAGAAAAAAAAAGATTAGCACATGATTAACAAGAGTTAATTAAAGGGAAAAGGTATTTTAACAGGATATTGTTAATTTTACACATTCCCGTACTGTTACTGAAATTATTTTTAAAATGGATAAATGCACATTCTAAAATATTCCTTTCAATTACATCTGTGTTCTTAACAAGCGCTTTAAAACTATCCCACTGATACTATGATTACATCTATACATATGGTTAAATACCAATTGCTTTAAGTAAAGTCGGAAGATATTGAAAATTAACATGGTAAGGTAGGCTAAGGATATTTTCACGCTCAAATTCCTTTAAAGTTACACTATCATAATACCTGTTCTTGGCTTTCCTAAGGCAGTTATCTAAAAATTAAATAGGATAACATAATTTAGTACCAATATTCATGATATTGCATAACTCGGAATCTAAAAATTCAGGACTGACAACTTTCAATGCTCTAAGAAACATAGCAGAGAAAATAGAAGATTTAATCGAGGGATGATGGTCAGAATAAAAATGCACATAAGAGTTATTATTAGTAGGCTTAGGAAAAAATTCAAATTTGAACTGATTCAAGCATCTCTGAATATTTAGATCCAGAAAAGGTAAGCTGCCATCATTTTCTTTTTCAACGGTGAACTTAATAGATAGGACTAAATTATTGAGCCTATCAAGAAATAAGTCAATATCCAAATTGTTAGGCCAAAGGCATAAAATATCATCTATATATCTGTACCAAACAAAATTAAAATTAACAACAGTAGGCAAAATTCTGCTTTCAAAAACTTCCATAGATAAGTTAGTTAATACTGGTGAGAGGTGATTTCCCATCGCCAATCCAAACGACATAGCATAAAACTTATTTTCAAACTGAAATTTACAGTACAATCTTTGACGCAAAGCTTAATTAACTCAATAAGAGTGTTGTGTTGAAAAGGGAAAGAATATTCAGAGATCTTTTCTTTTAAAAAAATCAAGTAGGTCATCAACTTGATCATTTTTCTTTTTCCTTGTGGGTTTGCATTATATATATATATATATATATATATGTATAGAAACGACGTAAGTATAGAGGAGTGTTCTGCACACGTGGAAGAGAAATAACAAACAAATGAAAAATAAGGCACCCGCTTGGGAATCGAACCCAGGATCTTCCGATTGCCGGTCAGACGTGCTAACCACTACACTACGGAGCCACGATAGTCAGAAGTTGTAATTCTCCTACATAGGGCAGAAACCAATGCCTTGAGAGGGCACCCTCGCAAATCGTGAATATGTACATTTAACTGCAATGACCGCGCAGTATATTAACGTATAGAAACGACGTAAGTATAGAGGAGTGTTCTGCACACGTGGAAGAGAAATAACAAACAAATGAAAAATAAGGCACCCGCTTGGGAATCGAACCCAGGATCTTCCGATTGCCGGTCAGACGTGCTAACCACTACACTACGGAGCCACGATAGTCAGAAGTTGTAATTCTCCTACATAGGGCAGAAACCAATGCCTTGAGAGGGCACCCTCGCAAATCGTGAATATGTACATTTAACTGCAATGACCGCGCAGTATATTAACGTATAGAAACGACGTAAGTATAGAGGAGTGTTCTGCACACGTGGAAGAGAAATAACAAACAAATGAAAAATAAGGCACCCGCTTGGGAATCGAACCCAGGATCTTCCGATTGCCGGTCAGACGTGCTAACCACTACACTACGGAGCCACGATAGTCAGAAGTTGTAATTCTCCTACATAGGGCAGAAACCAATGCCTTGAGAGGGCACCCTCGCAAATCGTGAATATGTACATTTAACTGCAATGACCGCGCAGTATATTAACGTATAGAAACGACGTAAGTATAGAGGAGTGTTCTGCACACGTGGAAGAGAAATAACAAACAAATGAAAAATAAGGCACCCGCTTGGGAATCGAACCCAGGATCTTCCGATTGCCGGTCAGACGTGCTAACCACTACACTACGGAGCCACGATAGTCAGAAGTTGTAATTCTCCTACATAGGGCAGAAACCAATGCCTTGAGAGGGCACCCTCGCAAATCGTGAATATGTACATTTAACTGCAATGACCGCGCAGTATATTAACGTATAGAAACGACGTAAGTATAGAGGAGTGTTCTGCACACGTGGAAGAGAATAACAAACAAATGAAAAATAAGGCACCCGCTTGGGAATCGAACCCAGGATCTTCCGATTGCCGGTCAGACGTGCTAACCACTACACTACGGAGCCACGATAGTCAGAAGTTGTAATTCTCCTACATAGGGCAGAAACCAATGCCTTGAGAGGGCACCCTCGCAAATCGTGAATATGTACATTTAACTGCAATGACCGCGCAGTATATTAACGTATAGAAACGACGTAAGTATAGAGGAGTGTTCTGCACACGTGGAAGAGAAATAACAAACAAATGAAAAATAAGGCACCCGCTTGGGAATCGAACCCAGGATCTTCCGATTGCCGGTCAGACGTGCTAACCACTACACTACGGAGCCACGATAGTCAGAAGTTGTAATTCTCCTACATAGGGCAGAAACCAATGCCTTGAGAGGGCACCCTCGCAAATCGTGAATATGTACATTTAACTGCAATGACCGCGCAGTATATTAACGTATAGAAACGACGTAAGTATAGAGGAGTGTTCTGCACACGTGGAAGAGAAATAACAAACAAATGAAAAATAAGGCACCCGCTTGGGAATCGAACCCAGGATCTTCCGATTGCCGGTCAGACGTGCTAACCACTACACTACGGAGCCACGATAGTCAGAAGTTGTAATTCTCCTACATAGGGCAGAAACCAATGCCTTGAGAGGGCACCCTCGCAAATCGTGAATATGTACATTTAACTGCAATGACCGCGCAGTATATTAACGTATAGAAACGACGTAAGTATAGAGGAGTGTTCTGCACACGTGGAAGAGAAATAACAAACAAATGAAAAATAAGGCACCCGCTTGGGAATCGAACCCAGGATCTTCCGATTGCCGGTCAGACGTGCTAACCACTACACTACGGAG
This sequence comes from Bathynomus jamesi, assembly GCA_023014485.1. Classification (NCBI taxonomy): domain Eukaryota; kingdom Metazoa; phylum Arthropoda; class Malacostraca; order Isopoda; family Cirolanidae; genus Bathynomus; species Bathynomus jamesi. The sequence goes on from JAJOZX010005979.1 coordinate 284,945, forward strand.
CCACGATAGTCAGAAGTTGTAATTCTCCTACATAGGGCAGAAACCAATGCCTTGAGAGGGCACCCTCGCAAATCGTGAATATGTACATTTAACTGCAATGACCGCGCAGTATATTAACGTATAGAAACGACGTAAGTATAGAGGAGTGTTCTGCACACGTGGAAGAGAAATAACAAACAAATGAAAAATAAGGCACCCGCTTGGGAATCGAACCCAGGATCTTCCGATTGCCGGTCAGACGTGCTAACCACTACACTACGGAGCCACGATAGTCAGAAGTTGTAATTCTCCTACATAGGGCAGAAACCAATGCCTTGAGAGGGCACCCTCGCAAATCGTGAATATGTACATTTAACTGCAATGACCGCGCAGTATATTAACGTATAGAAACGACGTAAGTATAGAGGAGTGTTCTGCACACGTGGAAGAGAAATAACAAACAAATGAAAAATAAGGCACCCGCTTGGGAATCGAACCCAGGATCTTCCGATTGCCGGTCAGACGTGCTAACCACTACACTACGGAGCCACGATAGTCAGAAGTTGTAATTCTCCTACATAGGGCAGAAACCAATGCCTTGAGAGGGCACCCTCGCAAATCGTGAATATGTACATTTAACTGCAATGACCGCGCAGTATATTAACGTATAGAAACGACGTAAGTATAGAGGAGTGTTCTGCACACGTGGAAGAGAAATAACAAACAAATGAAAAATAAGGCACCCGCTTGGGAATCGAACCCAGGATCTTCCGATTGCCGGTCAGACGTGCTAACCACTACACTACGGTTAGCACGTCTGACCGGCAATCGGAAGATCCTGGGTTCGATTCCCAAGCGGGTGCCTTATTTTCATTTGTTTGTTATTTCTCTTCCACGTGTGCAGAACACTCCTCTATACTTACGTCGTTTCTATACGTTAATATACTGCGCGGTCATTGCAGTTAAATGTACATATTCACGATTTGCGAGGGTGCCCTCTCAAGGCATTGGTTTCTGCCCTATGTAGGAGAATTACAACTTCTGACTATCGTGGCTCCGTAGTGTAGTGGTTAGCACGTCTGACCGGCAATCGGAAGATCCTGGGTTCGATTCCCAAGCGGGTGCCTTATTTTTCATTTGTTTGTTATTTCTCTTCCACGTGTGCAGAACACTCCTCTATACTTACGTCGTTTCTATACGTTAATATACTGCGCGGTCATTGCAGTTAAATGTACATATTCACGATTTGCGAGGGTGCCCTCTCAAGGCATTGGTTTCTGCCCTATGTAGGAGAATTACAACTTCTGACTATCGTGGCTCCGTAGTGTAGTGGTTAGCACGTCTGACCGGCAATCGGAAGATCCTGGGTTCGATTCCCAAGCGGGTGCCTTATTTTTCATTTGTTTGTTATTTCTCTTCCACGTGTGCAGAACACTCCTCTATACTTACGTCGTTTCTATACGTTAATATACTGCGCGGTCATTGCAGTTAAATGTACATATTCACGATTTGCGAGGGTGCCCTCTCAAGGCATTGGTTTCTGCCCTATGTAGGAGAATTACAACTTCTGACTATCGTGGCTCCGTAGTGTAGTGGTTAGCACGTCTGACCGGCAATCGGAAGATCCTGGGTTCGATTCCCAAGCGGGTGCCTTATTTTTCATTTGTTTGTTATTTCTCTTCCACGTGTGCAGAACACTCCTCTATACTTACGTCGTTTCTATACGTTAATATACTGCGCGGTCATTGCAGTTAAATGTATATATATATATATATAAAGAGTGATCCAGAAAAATGGGACCCAAAAGAAACCCCTGTAACTCTTAAAGTATAAGTCCTTTTAAAATCATACGCATCATTCGAAAGAGGATAGTTACAAGTTTGTACAGGATTGTATAGGTTTTGACAATACAAGACAAGATAAGATACAAAACAAAATAAAAGTGTTAGTTAAAACTAACCCTTCAAGATGACTGCATGGACTGTGGAACAGCTGCGTTTCATAACTGAGCAATATTATGAGCATGGAAGAAGTGTAGTTTCAGCTCAAAGATCTTTCAAGACAAATTTTCAGATGTCAAAATCACCTTCTAAGAAAGTAATCCGTCGGTGTGTCAGAAATTTTTCCCTAACTGGCAGCATTGGAAAAAGAAAACCAACTGGAAGAGTGCGCACAGCAAGGATAGACGAGATCATTAACAGAACTCATGAAATTGTACAGGATAATCCTAACATAAGCATCAGACGTGCTTCTCAGCTGTTAGGAGTTGGATATGGAACAACAACACACCGTATATTCAAGCAAAATTTAATGCTCTTTCCATATAAAATTCAAACAGTGCAACAACTAAACGATGGAGATTTCGCACGAAGACGACAATTCTGTCAATGGATCCAACAGAAGGTAAATGACACCACCAATTTTCTAGCAACTTTGATTATGTCAGACGAAGCCCATTTTCACTTGAATGGAACTGTAAACAAACAAAATTGTCGTTTCTGGGCAACAGAAAATCCATTGAATATTACCGAAGTCCCGTTGCATAGTCAGCGTGTAACTGTTTGGTATGGTCTTACTGCATCTCAGATCATAGGGCCGTACTTTTTCGAGGATTCCACCGGAAACACGGTCACTGTAAATGGTGATCGCTACGAAAAAATGTTGACCGATTTCCTTATTCCTAAATTAAGAGATCTTTGTCTAGAAAACCACTGGTTCCAACAAGACGGAGCTACCTGCCATACCACGAGGAACTGCATGGCAGTTTTGCGTCAACGTTTCCAGGCGAGTTAATCTCAAGATTTGGAGACGTTGAATGGCCCGCAAGGTCTCCGGATTTTTCTCCCTTAGATTATTATCTCTGGGGATATTTAAAGAGTAGGGTCTACAGAAATAACCCAACGACCTTGCAAGAATTGAAGGCCGCCATCACAAATGAGATACAGGCCACACCACCGCACACTCTTGCAAAAGTGATGCAGAACTTACAAGCGAGAACACTGGAATGCTTGGCAACTAATGGAGCACATTTGAAAGGAGTCATTTTTAAAAAATAAATATTTCATAATAAACTTGTAACTCTACTCTTTCGAATGATATATAGTTTTTATGAAAGGAATTAAATATTAAGAATATTTGGCTTTTTTTTATGGGTCCCATTTATCTGGATCACCCAGTATATATATATAAAGAACGACGCTTGTATAGAAGAACGTTCCGCACAAGATGAGGAGGGAGAACGAACAAATGAAAAATGAGGTAACCACCCGGGAATCGAACCCGGGATCTTCCGATTGCCGGTCAGATATGCTAACCACTACACCATGGGCCTCGATTGATCAGAAGTCGTAATTCTCCTACATACGATCAGAAACCAATGCCCTGAGGGGGCACCTCCCGCATGCCGCACATTTGTTCGTTCTCCCTCCTCGTCTTGTGCGGAACGTTCTTCTATACAAGAGTCGTTCTTTACATTAATTATACTGTGTGTTGTTTGCAGTTAAAATGTATATATGTGCGGCATGCGAGAGGTGCCCCCTCAGGGAATTGGTTTCTGCTCGTATGTAGGAGAATTATGACTTCTGATCAATCGAGACCCATGGTGTAGTGGTTAGCATATCTGACCGGCAATCGGAAGATCCCGGGTTCGATTCCCGGGTGGTTACCTCATTTTTCATTCTCCCTCCTCATCTTGTGCGGAACGTTCTTCTATACAAGCGTCGTTCTTTACATTAATTATACTGTGTGTTGCTTGCAGTTATATATTATATATATATATATATATATATACACCGGAAGAGTTTCAAAAATTTAATTTCTGTGGAGGTTAAAGTTTAGAATATAATGACCTGAAAATTGGGGGGGAAAAAAAACTTCCTAATATTTGTTCACATGATATAATATTCTCTCTCCCTCTCTCTCCATAAAAAAGAAATTAACCACAATATAAGGAAGCTAAAAATAACTTCCTGTTCCGTGCATTTGGGGTTTAGTACGGCTCAAAAGATAAATAGTGCTCTGAAGGTCGTCCACTAACGTTCCTAAGGGTTTTTTTTTTTAATTAAAATGAAGTTACATTTGGTTAAATCGATTTCCATGGGCAGAGAGAGAGAGAATGGAATTAAGTAAAACGAATTTGATTTTATTTATCATAATGATTATAACGCTAGCGATAATGATGATAATGATTTCATCATGTACAGAGCATTCATCAATCAGTCTCTGTTCCCTATTCCTCATTAACATATATATATACGAGTATATATACACACAATACAGGGTACCTTTTATGAGTAATATCTAGTAACTGTGACGTCATTTGGGAAAAAATTAAAATATAGCAAAAAGCTTATTAAATAGTAAAAAGTTAATGCATAGCGACATACCAAAATATTTGAATATTTTTTCAGGCGTTATAAGAAAAGAGAATAAATTCATTCTGTTTACTGAGTACTGCCAATATATTAAACTTTTATCAGAAACTTTTTAACTCTACGTCTTAGTATTTAGTTGGTCCACCTTTAGTCTTGATTACGGCCTCCAATCGACGTGGCATCAAGTTGAAAAGCTTCTTGCATTCTTCTGTAGTTATCGATTTGCCAAGTTGTCATCAAACACCTCTTCAGTTCACCAAGTGTTCCTGGTTTACGCTTTTAGACCTTCTACTTAGCAATATTCCAAACATTTTCTATCGGATTAAGATCGGGAGAATTAGCTGGCCATGGTAGTACTTCAATTTCATGAGCATCAAACCACGCGAACCATTTATTTCTCAACATCACCTGGTTCCAGTTCATACGGCTCGTGCAACATCTTCGTGGTTTGATGCTCATGAATCCATATATATATATATATATATATATATATATATATATATATATATATATATATATATATATATACACAGTTACACACACAGGGTGTTTCACATAACATGTGGGACGCACATTCCGGATGGATTCAGGACCTGAAAACAATGAAAAAAGTTTATAAACATATGCCCGAAATCGCTTTGTTTCCGAGTTACAGCCCGTTTTGTGTTCTAGCAATTCTTTCCGCAAACTGTTTACAAACACTGCTTGCCGACAATGTTTGTGTGTACGAGACTTATTTCATGTATAACCTTGTCGATTGTAATGTTTCGTACACTCTATGACACGTTTCAATATCGTTAAGTGTAGAGCCATCAGTCAGAGGTGCATCGCGGTGTTTCACTGTTCGTAACTTCTTACCGTGAATAAGTGCAGTCCAGTTAAAAAAAAACCTTGAAAGTTTTTATGCTATTCAGTGACTGTGTGCATTTAAAGTGAGAATGGAGGCTTATTCAAACCGAGAAATAGCAGACATGCATCTCATGTATGGACTTGCCGAGTGTAATGCGGCCGCAGCAAGACGTCTGTATACGGAAAGGTTTCCGAATCGCCGTCTGCCAGATAAGAAGACCTTTCAGAGAATAGACGAGCGTCTTGGTGATACAAGATCATTCAACAAGCGAGTTTCAGATGGTGGTAGACCAATCAGCGCCAGAACTGTTGAGTTGGAGGAGCGGGCCCTGAATCGCGTGGAGGAACATCCTGGTGTCAGCACCCGAAGGATAGCAGCAGCAGAGGGTGTAAGTACACAACTGTGTGGAGAATTTTACGAGAACAGCAGCTTTACCCATATCACATTCAGAGAGTACAAGGCCTTAGTGAAGCTGATTTCCCACCACGAGAGGCTTTTTGTACTTGGTTCCTTCAACAGTGTGCTCGCGATCCTCTTTTTCTATCCTCCGTGTTGTTTTCTGATGAGGCTGCCTTCACAAGAAATGGCGTGATCAATTTTCACACCTCATCACTGGGCCGAAGAGAATCCGCATGCACCAACACCAACCGCAAGGCACCAACACCAATTTAGCATCAATGTATGGGCAGGACTTATTGCCGACGACTTAATCGGTTCTTTTGTTTTGCCTGGAAGATTAACAGGAGAATCCTATTCCAATTTTTTAAGGAATGATTTAAGCGATTTACTAGATGAAGTTCCTCTTGGTGTCCGACGTCGTATGTGGTTTATGCATGACGGCGCTCCGCCTCATTTTAGTCGAGTAGCCAGAGACTATTTGGATGACCATTTCCCTGATAAATGGATAGGCCGTGAAGGACCCACTGCGTGGGCTGCTCGCTCCCCGGACCTGAATCCACTCTATTTTTACCTGTGGTGGTCATCTGAAATCCATCGTTTACGTGACACCCATTGACAACGTTGAAATGCTTCGCCAACGTGTAGAACAAGGATGCCAGAAAATCCGAGCAATACCTGGAATGTTTGAACGCGTCAGGCAGTCTATGACGAGGCGTGTTCAAGCGTGTATTCAAGCGCAAGGCGGTCATTTTGAGCACTTCCTTTAAAGGTAAGGCGGATACTTGCTGGAACACACAACGAGCTGTAACTCTGAAACAAAGCGATTTCGGGCACAAGTTTATATAAACTTTTTTCAAGTCCTGAATCCATCTTGAAAGTGCGTCCCACATGTTATGAAACACCCTGTATATATACATATATATACTAGCGCCTAGGTGGTGGTGTGGTTAGCGCCGTTGACAACGAATTCATCGGCCCCGGGATCGAGACCCGGTGACGGCAGGCGGCACGCAGCAAAACCTAGTTGTTCATCCTTCCACACAATAAAGAAATTGGTTGGTAGATAAATGGGTACCCTGGGTAGCCTAGTGGTTAAGATGCTGGGCTACTGGTAGGGCGTGGTTCAGATTCCACGTTAAAATGTAGGTGGAGTGATAAGCTTTACCTTCGTCAGAATGAACAATTCGGGCGGAAGCAAAACCAAGGATAACCAAGGTGTGTATATATATAATACATGGTGTATTTTTTATTCGAGAACCATAAAAAATAACCAACCAAAAAACGGAGTACTGTCTCAAATGCGCTCATTCGGGTCAGTGATGTCTTGAGATACAGCTATTTTTCATGGTTCGCGAATAAAAAAGAATCTCTGCATATATGGTAAGGGTCATACATTATCATGATGTACAATAACCACTTATTTTGACCATTTTCACCGCCTTCTCCCGTTTTCTAAAAAGTCAAGGGTAAACACTTTTACTTTTTATTATTGTTCGTTTTCCTGAGAGAACAATGACTTTTTGTCCTTCAAAAATTAATTCAGAACGACGCATTAAATCAGGAAAAACAAATGACAGTCGGAAGGAAGGAAGAACAGATTCAAGAAAATCCGGAAGCATAAAAATGAATAAAATACACAATTAATACTACACAAGGCTATTGGGGTCAAACACCAGCGTAATACTGTGTGTGTGTGTATATATATATATATATATATATATATATATATAATTTAATTTGGTGTAGAATTCCTTAATTCTTTCCGATTTTCAAATGCATTCTACACGCTTTAATCTACTGAAGTCTATTGCAAAAATTAAATGGTTTTGTGAGCATTGCAACATTTGCAAATACATTAGAAATGAATAGTTTTAATTTTGTTGCACAGAGCAGTTATATTACACACACACACACACACGTGTATTTGTGCGCGTGTCCGCATAAGCATAAAAAACTAATTAATTAAATCTAATTTAACCTAACTTAACCTTATTGTCATCGAACCGAGAAGGTCATGATAACGGTTTCGGATGCAAGCGAGAGCTCGAAGGGTGGTTTCTGTCAAGTCTTTAAATAGTGGAATACTCGCTAATGTAGCCTCACTTAACTTAGCCAAACCTAAACTAAACTAACCTAACCTGACGTAATCAGAACGAAAATTTTTTCCCAACAGTAAAAATGTTGAGAATATATATATATATAATATATATATATATATATAGAGAGGAGAGAGAGAGAGAAGAGAGAGAGAGAGAGATTCCAAATGTGTCACCTCATAAAAAAACACCCCACTACATCTGTGAATTATCACACACTCGACCTCACTTGTGCCCATTTGTCTATGGGCGTGCGCGCAAACGTACGCACACTATATAGAGAAACTTCACTATAAAATTTAATGGATTCAAAGGGATTTGACTATTAGGAAAAGGTATGAAAATTACAGTAGAATTCGCTGATAACGCCTAGTTACGTTTCAAGAGACCCCGTGATATCGCGATCCGCGTTATGTATAGTTAATGTGGGGAAAAATAGGATAGGTTCCAAAGACCCCAAAATATACAACTTTTGCTTAATATTAGAGTAATATATTATAGTAAATCACATTTAGTAACAATTAGATACGTAGTAAACATTTAAATTAAAATAAAAAATAAAATATAGCAGAGCCACGTCACACTACACGTCACTCGCAATCTCGAGCTCTCGGCTCACGTTTGATGAACGACTGCCTTGAATTTTGATCATTTAGCTTAAAAATACCGCGTTATTCGCGTCTTCGTCACGTAAACGAAAATAATTGGTCCGTATATTTTTGCCGTGTTATGGGCGTATTCGACTGTAGATACAAGCTAAATTCTACAAAGAAAATAATATACACCATCATTTACACGGAAAATAACTGAAGGATTCAAACCCATCAACCTTACAAACTGACGTTGAAAACAGAAAAGGAAGGACTTGACAAATACCAAAACGAAGGGCGAGACAAGGAAATAGACTTAAAAAAAAAGAATAATTTGGTAGTTTGAGAGCCAACAAAGTTCAACAAAGTTCAACAAAGTTCAACAAACTTAAAAACAACTAGGTAATGGCGATAGATGTTTTCAACAATCACCTGGATGGCTAGGTCCTGATAATATCAGAAAACCAGGTATGCCTGGATATTTCAGATTCCTTCCTGCACTTGGCAACAACCACATGCGGAACTTAAAGCCTCCTGACCCGCGCGGGAAGACCAATAGCCTGCGCGGGACTTCGACAATAATATACAGTATGTATATATTCTGCCCACACTCCCACTTCAGGGTATGGGCAACTCGCGGCAACATTGCCAAGTAAATAGGGGGTCAATGTACTGACGAAGCTTCCGTATGTAGATCATCCCCATTAAAAGCAACCATGCCTTGCGTTACATAGTTCAAAGAATACCCAAATCTGTACCCACTGTTTATGTTTATTCGTCAGTTTTGCACGTAGATACTCCCAGTTATTTATCATTCCCGGTGTATGATTCTTCAAGAGCAAGATGCACCATTAACTTTTTTTTTTTTTTCTGCCCAAAGGAACGCAAATATACCCGTTTCAATCACAGACACATTCCTATTACCTCAGGCTTGCTCAACACAAACTGGACCAAAAACTACAAGTATTTGCAATCTGAAACCTTACGTGTATATATATAATACGATACATTCTTATACTTTCCCTTTCAGATTTGAATTTTTCATGGTATTGATTATGTAACACCAGCATGAAGATAATTACAAAACGAATAAAAATGTTTTTAAATCTACAATTTGCATATGGCGTCTGCCACCAGATTGGCGAGTCCCGATTAAAATCTCATTATAATAAGAAAAAGTATTACAGTATTGTAGTTAAGTTTTTTAATGTATACAGTACAGTAGTGAAAGGTAGCACACACACACATATATGTGTATATATCCAGTGACTATGACACAACTGGTTAATGAAATGTTAACGGAGAAAGAAAAGCTTGTTGTAACGTTTAAATAAAACACCAACAGTATATCGAATTGCGCAAAAATCGTTTCATTTTTTACTTCGAGTTTTTCGCTTCTTTGAAGACGCCATCTGGTGATCTCTAGCGTAAAGGAGTATGTACGGTATGGTGTTTCTCAAAACAATGTATTAGTAAACACGTATTTTGAATTACTATTAGTAATGAGAATATAGTTACTAGGAGTAATTAAAAACTAGAAGATACTTTCGTGTTTATAACCCCCCCCCCCCACACACACACATACACATTTGGTTACCTTACAAACCCGCGACACTTTCACACCGACTCAGGATGGCGATATCTAACGTAGTCTAAATAACCCAATTAACTTATCCTAATCTAATCTAACCAAACTTAACGGTCTAACACTCATTATAAACTGTCCACGATATCGAATGATTTTAAAAAAAAATCAAACTATGGTAACACCATTAATGTCGTTACACGCACGTTCGTATCGTGATGAGTTCGTTGTGCATCTTAAAGACTGTAATGGTTTCAGAAGGTAGTCTCTAGAGATGGAACCCGGTTTTTAAAAACCGGTTTTTAAACGGTGATGAAAATTTTTAATCATCACCGAAACCGACAATAAGAACCGGTTTTCACATTTTTGCGCAAGTCTCCGATCATTTTGGTCCATCTTCTATGAAACAAACGTTTCCAAACGTTTAGAAACATAGTAATTACGTTTTGCATCGTTTCGTATCGTTTTTTGTTTGTTTATAAGCTAAATAATTGATGCTTCAGTCTTGAATGTTATGTGGATGATTGCACAGTGATCAGTTAAGATTCCAAGATTTAATACCGTACTCCATCATGTCAAAGAAATCAAATGCTTGGTATCATTTCACTCGTAAGAATAAAGAAGCAGAGTGTATGACATGTCACAAAGTTTTAAAGTGTTGTGGAGGTTCTACTTTAAGTTTATCATCCCACATGAAAAATATTCATGGCATAAACATCGACCAGATTAATCAGCCATTGAAGAAACAAAGAACAGTGGAAGAGTTTGTGCAAAAAAAGTCCATAGAAGAGGAAATTTCGAAACTTGCGTGTGTAGATGGACTGAGTTTCCAATCAATTGCTAAAAGTGAATCCATTCAAGAAAGCCTAAGAAAGATAAAATACGACAAGCCTCATCCAACTTCCCATAATGGTGTCAGAAAAATGGTGCTTAGTTTTTGAGAAAAAGAAACACGAATTGGTCAACTACTTCAAGAATCAGGCGAGACAAGGAATCCGCTATTCATTAACTATGGATGAGTATACATCTTTGCAAAACCAAAGTTATATTAATATTAATGTTCATGATGAAAATCAACATTGGTCTCTTGGTCTCATGAAAATAAATGGTTCTCTCGATAGCACCAAAACTATTGCAATCGTTAGGAAAAGATTGGAAGACTTTGGCTTGAACCTAGATAAGCATATCGTGGGTTGCACCACCGACGGTGCCTCAGTAATGGTCAAATTTGGAAGAGAAATATTACCCGATTACCAGCAATGCATTGCACATGCTATATATCTCGCGGTTTCGGATATCTTGTATTAAAAAACTGCTGAAAATTCAGTTGAAGGGGAAAGTGACCCTACCCCTGAAGATGAAGCCATCGGAGATGAACACACTGCACATGAGTTAAGCGAAGATGAGTGTGAAATTTTATGCACTGATACAATTTTTGAGTCCGACATAGATGACGTAATTGTTCTTCCAAAACTTCGAGAAGATTACTTAAAAGTAATAAATAAGGTGAGAGAAATCTGCCGCATATTTCGAAAGTCTCCTTTGAAAAATGAGAGATTGCAGGATTTTGTCAAAGATGAATTTAATGGAAAGGAAATGAAGCTTATCCTTGACTGTAGAACGAGGTGGAACAGTCTTTTGGCTATGATAGAAAGATTTTTGAAACTCAAAAATTGCATTTCAAAAACCCTCAGAGTGATACGCTCAACAGAGACGATTTCAGATGAAGAATGGAATGCTCTAAAGAGCCTCTTTGACACGCTTCGTCCACTGGAAATTGTTTTGAAGGGACTCTGTTCCGAAGATGCAAATTTGCTCAAAGCTGAATCTTCCATGAAGTTCATTTTGGATAAATTTGAAAGCAAAAACAATCCTTTAGCTTTTGAGCTACGTCAGTGTCTCATTGATCGCTACTCATCGAGGAGACAAAAAGAGGCTGTCGCCTTGCTGAGTTTTCTCCACAATCCCGAGGTCTTGAAAAATGAATCATCAGCACCGTTCCTCTTTCCTTCAAGAGAAGCACTTAAGAAGTATGCGGATCATACATTTAAGAGGCTTTTTCCAGAAGCTTGCCAGATTTCAGAAACAGACGACCAAGTCCAATCAATTGCTTCGAAACTCGAAGATTCACAATGCAGTTCAGGTCGTGAAGTAAATGACGACGATCAACTTATGAACTAGTACATGTGAGATGAACAAACTGAAAATGAAACTCGAGAAAGATTCTTCTGAGACCTTTGACGTAAACAATGAATTCAAGTATTTTGAAGCTACTTTGAATAGAAGCGAAAATTTGGATAGAATGTAAGAGGCGTTGCTTACAATAAAAGCCACCAGCGTAGTCCGAAAGAGTGTTTTCAGCTGCTGGTTTATTCGTCACAAAGATTCAATCAAGAATGTCAGATCAGACACTTAATGCTCTTTGTTTTCTCAAGTGTTATTTCAAAAATCAAATTCGATAATAAACTTTTTAATTCAAATGTTACACATACTTGATTGACTCATTTAAAACCTTATTTCTGTTTAATATTTTGATCATTTACCTCCCTAAAAAGCAGACAGAATCGCATCGGTGAAAATTGGTAAAAACCGGCTTTAAGAATAGAGTGACGGTGAAAACCGGTTTTACACTTTTCGATTATTTTTCATCCCTAGTAGTCTCTCTCTCTCTCTCTCTCTCTCTCTCTCTCTGTTTGTTTGGTTAAGAGAAACACTTGTGTGTGTGTGTATGTTACATATACATACACCTCGGTGGTGTAATGTTAGCGTCGCTGACTACGAATCCATCGGCCCCGGGATCGAGACCCGGTGACGGCAGCCGGCGCGCAGCAAAAACCCAGTTGTTCATCCTTCCGCACATATAAAAGAAAGTGGTTGGTAGATAAATGGGTACCCTGGGTGGCCTAATAGTTAAGACGTTGGGCTGTTGGTGGGGCGTGGTTCGGATTCCACGTTCAACTGTAGGTTTAAGGTGGAGTGAAAAGCTTGACCTTCGTCAGAATGAACAATTCGGGCGGAAGCAAACCAAAGATGTGTGTATATAGTAACCACACATTTTCTTAACAGCTTACATTAACAATTGTGTGGTTAAATTTTTAAATAACAACCGACCCTCTCGTACAGAACAGTTACATAACTTGTCACAGGGTGTTCGGCTGCCCAAGATATTTACCGCCCAAACTTCTCTAGCCTTCTTGAATGTTATACATCTATAGGCGGATCTATGGGTGGGGGGGGGGGGGGGGGGGGGCGACGTCTGGACCCCCCCTCAATTTCTTGCAGT